>JAYMFT010005418.1:0-17151 GCA_038088735.1 Panulirus argus | reverse complement strand
AAAAAAAAATATATATATATATATATATATATATATATATATATATATATATATATATATATATATATATATGTATTTTTTTCATACATATTTGCCGTTTCCTGCGTTAGCGAGGTAGCATTCAGAACAGAAGACTGAGCCTTAAGAGGGAAAATCCTCACTTGGCCTCCTTCTCTGTTCATTCTTTTGGAAAATTAAAAACAGAAGGGGAGGATTTCCAGCCCCCCCGCTCCCACCCCTTTTAGTTGTCTTTTACTACATGCAGGGAATACATGGGAAGTAGTCTTTCTCCCCTATCACCAGGGATAATAATTATATATATATATATTATATATATTTTTTTCATACATATTCGCCATTTCCCGCA
Organism: Panulirus argus; assembly: GCA_038088735.1. Classification (NCBI taxonomy): domain Eukaryota; kingdom Metazoa; phylum Arthropoda; class Malacostraca; order Decapoda; family Palinuridae; genus Panulirus; species Panulirus argus. The sequence continues at coordinate 16,784 of JAYMFT010005418.1, read as the reverse complement.
TTAGCTAGATAGCTTTAAGTACAGAGGAATGAGCATTAGAGGAAAAAAATCCTTGCTTGGCCCCCTCCTCTGTTCTATCTTTTGGAAAATTGAAAATAGGATGGGAGAATTTCCAGCCCCCCACTCCCTCCCCTTTAAGTCGCCTTTTACAACATGCAGGGAATACATGGGAAGTATTCTTTCTCCCATATCCTCAGGGATAATAATTATATATATATAGATTGTGTTGGTCCTTTCCAAAAAAGTTGGAGTGACAGCAAAGATTTTTAACACTCATGTGTGCAACTGTAAGATATCATTCAGAGGATATACTGCTGCAGTTTATTACTTCAAAGGCTCTTATCACTTTCTTCTTGCAGTATGGAATCCCACATATTTTGCAATCTGATCAGGGTACTAACTTTATCTCTTAATTTTTCTAGCTGGTAATGCATGTTACATATACAGCATTTTTCAGCTTCTGCATACTGTCCTCATTTCCAGGGTGTCATAGCAAGGTTCCTTCAGACTTTTGAGTCCATGCTTAGGAATTACTGTATGGAGTCAGAGAAAGACTGTGATGAGGGAGTACCACTTAAGCTATTTGCTACAGGAGAAAGCAAGCAAGATTCTTTAGGATTCAGCCCATTTCATTTAGTTTTTGGTCATAATGTAAGAGGCACTAAGTCAGTGTTCAGGAACAGTCGGTTGAATAACTATCAAGTCCCACTGTCATTGTGTAAGTAGATAAGTTTAAAGCTGAACTGAAGAGAGCTGGAGAGACTTCTTGTGAAAATTTGTCAGCATTCAAGTTAAAATGAAGCAGAGACATGATGAGCTGCTTCAGGATAGGGAACTTAAGACTGGTAATCAAGTCTTAGTTCTCATGCCCCTGCACAGAACCCCACTTCAAACTAGATATGATGGTTTATATGCTATGGTAAAGAAGCAGATTTAACTCAACTGTGTTATACAAACCCCAGGTAAAAGAAAACCTTCACAGCTAGTTCATGTAAATAGACTAAAGTCGTATTGTTGTAGGGTTGAGAATTTGTGTATAATGCACACTGATGTGAACAACCCTGAAAACTTCAAAATAGATGCACAACCAAGTGTTGTAATTCTCAAATTCCATTAGACCATTCTAAGTTGTCCTATCTCCCATGGCATCATGCCCATGATGTTGTGAAGCTGCTGAAGCACTACAAACAGGTGTTGGATGATGTATCCCGGCTGCATTCGCTGATTGAGCACCACATCACACCACTGCCTGATACATTCCAGTTAAACAAGCACCTTACAGGATGAACACACAAAAGGGAGAAATTGAAAGAGGAAGTGAACTGCTTGCTGAAGCATCAACTTATGGAGCCCATAAGTGAATGGACCTCTCCATGTGTGCTTGTGCTCAAGCCTGATGGAACCTACAGAATGTGTACAAACCAGTAAAATGAAGCTGATAGTTTTTCTAGATTCCTTCTTAATGTCACATATTGAGGACATCATAGATAGTGTGGGTAAGCCCAGCTTGATATCAAGCTGGACTTGTTAAAGGAGTATTACCAGATTAAACTCTTGTTGGAGACCAAAGCATTATCAGTCTATATAACACATGAAGGGCCATGGTAATATTGGGTGATGGATTTTGGACTCCTAAATGCTCCTCCAGTGTTTCAGTGAGCAATAAATATAGCGAAATCTGGACCATATCCTCCATTCTATTCTAAAAACCCCATATAATCAGTGTCACAAAGTATGCTATTTCCTGTGGGGTGGGGTGGTGTCGGGAATGGATGGAGGCAAGCAAGTATGAATATGTACGTGTATATGTGTAAATACATGTATATGTATGTATATATGTATATGTAAATACATATTGTGCATGTATATGTGTGTATGTGAGTGGATGGATCTTTCTTCGTTTGTTTCCTGGTGCTACCTCACTAACGTGGGAAACAGTGATCATGTATAATAAGTAAATGAATATAAATCTGGACTAATGGGTGTGTATCTCTGGATGACTTGGTTGTCAGTGGTTGTACTTGGGGGGGGACACAAAGATCGACTGAGCACTTTTCAGATGTCTTGAGGAGTTTGGCTAAAAGCAAATTTGGCCATGGGATGATTGCTTCAGTAACTAACTTCTTGTCTCTAGTGACCCCAAGGCATCACAGAGATTATTGGGGTTGTAGGGATTTTACTGCTACTTCTGTCCCAATTTTACAGATGTCACTGCCCCTCAGATGGATCTCATAAGTCCTAAAAGAAAGTTTCAGGGAACTGATAAACGTCAAAGTGCATTTTGGGAGGCATACTTTGTGACATTGATTAGGTGGGATTTTCGGAATAGAATGGAGGATATGTTTACAACCAGCATGTTTATGTTGTTGCAAGGTTGGATTGTAGTGTTTTGAAATTTAACTGAAATTAATGACTTTTAGGAAAGGATAGAGAAAGAAATTGCATTTTAGCTTTTAAATTTGATAAAGTTACTGCTTACCCATTCTGAGATGCTGCACAGTGGATTCATGTTCCTTATGTTAAGGAAAACTAGGTTTAGGAGGAGGAGGGGAAGGAAAGTGTGTTGAAGGTGTTGAAGTATGTAAAGTGGGATAATCAATATAAAAATGAAAAAGGGTTAGAAGTTGAAAAGAGATCATTTATTGAGAAGAGAGAGAGTAGGTAATAGAACAGAGCACTGAGGAAAACCACTGTTGAAAGGATAAGGAAGATAAAGTTGCTCCATCAGTGACTATTTGCAGTGGAGGTGTCAGAGAGGAAATGATGCATAAGGGAACAGGAAAAAGTAGGGAGGAAAACCAATGGAATGGAAAACTTCAAAGGAAAGGAGTTTAGAAAGGAAGGACAAGCTACACCCTATCAGATTTTTGGGGATGATAAATGCTTTAACAAATTCAAAATCCTTAGGGTAGGAGGACCAGAAGTGACATGGGAGAGATTAGCAGTAGGCCTAGCATTGCAAAATCCATACAGGTGATCAGAGAGAAGGAACAGGGATTATAAGTTAGAATATTAGCACACAACCTTACATGATTCTTGACTAGATAATCATAACTAACATACATAAAAAGAAAGAATGGCCTTCATCAAATGGTTTTCAAAAGAAATCCTTATAACAGAGAAGCTATCTTATCTATGTCTCTAACGCCTGTTGCAACTTGAACTCCCTCAAGGGGGTGGCCATGGCGACAGAGTCTCCATGACTAAAGTACACCAGTGCTGCCTTTTAACCTTTAGTGCCTCACCCTTATTAGGCCAGTGGCAGAGAGCAAGTATAGAGCAGTGTTTGCAGAGGCTCATAACTAATGTTTCTAATGACTACTGCTATCTAATTCTCCTACCTACTACTTTTACCTGTTTGTACCTAATTCTCCTGCTAAATGTTCCAGCCTAGTACTACTGTCTAATACTACCATCTTGCCAAATGGCAGGGCTAGCACATAGTGCTCCTAGCATGAAAATCTAGAGTTATGAAGAATGAGCTGCATGAATTGTTGTCATTTATTAAATATGAAAAGAAGAGATTGTATGTTTGAGGACAGAATAACCGTAATCCTCATGTTAGTGAGGCAGAAAAAAAAAAAAAAAAAGAGTTAGCTACCTTGGTCAGAGGAGCGCATCTTTCTTGTAATGATCAGCAGTTGTGATGGGAACAAATAAGAGAGCTTACTGGGAACCTTTGATCCTGCATGACTTCCAGCAGCTGTTACATAGGGATTCAAGAAAGGCATTGCTAATTGGTGTAGCATAATCTGAGGTAAATGTTAGTGTTCAAAATGCAGTAAGTAAGGAAATTATATGAGCATTGCTTAAGTAAATATTTTCTTTTACTTCCCTTTTCACAGATAAATGAATTTAGCAATTGGTAATGTCAGACATGTACTTTTGTTGAAGGATACAAGCATATATGGTTCATACCCTTTGGGTTTACAAAAGGGTAAAGAAAACAAATACATTCTTTCATTCTACATGATGATTAAAATGGAAAAAGTTATGCTCAATTGAAATTACTAGAATATTTAGTACTGATAGAGCTGAGATGCTCATCTTTTGATTTAAGAAGGCAAGTTAAAGTTCAGAGGATAATTAGCTTGGTGCACTCTTGATTTTCCAGCAGTAAGCACTGGGCACTCACCCTACCTTTTCGCTAAATGGTAGGAGCAATACATAGTAGTAGTAGGTAGGAACAGTAGGCAGAAGCAAATATTGTGGTTGGAGAACCCTATGGTGCAAATATTGTGTAATTGTGGTGAGAGGGTGAAAAGTGAGAGTTGGAAGGGTGCTTATCTATGCAAGGAGTTTGGATGTGTGTGTATTGTAGGTCATTAAGAAAGGAAAAAGAAGAGGCTTTAGCTCAACTGGTATTGTGTATTGAGCCTAACCACTCCTTTTGAAGTGTACAATACACTGAAATTTACTGGGAATGAAGCAAGCTTTACTTTGTTGGTAACATAGGTCTTCATCATAGCTTTTTTAAATTATAATGTAGAAAATTTGAAACTCATTAATAGTTGAATACCCTTTAAAGTTAAACAATTAGTAATGAGGTAGCATCATATGAGATGACAGAAGGGTATTTGAGTGATGCATTTGGAAGGTACACATAGGTGATTGGTAGGAAGGAAGGTATGTAAGAATGCTATTATGGCATGTGCAGATATCTTTAGTACCCATGGTATTTGGATGTCTTTATCCATCTTGCTGTGCAGTGGAAAGAATTGTGTAGCTTAAATATTGAAGTGTCAAAATTGTGGTGAAGACCATCTGTTTTCATCATAAAATCATTGTAAATTGATGTATAAAATTAAAGGGCATGTCATAATTATTAAATCATTTATTATACTTGGGTCAAGGAATACATGGTTATGTACAAGGCATGATGAGTCACTAACTGGTGTATCAATATTACTCATTATTTACAAGCTAAACAATGGATGAATAATTCATAAAAAAGTTACAATGAGGCACAAAATACAACAAGTAATTGTGTTAAACGATGAAGATGAACACAGCATTTAACCATATTGATGTACCACAAGACAAACCTGGCTGGTTTTATTTCTCAGCCCAACTCTTGCATGATGTCAGAGTAACACAAAGTTTTCACAGCATTAAGCATTATAAAAATTCTTGTCCACTGATAAGTCACATTTTGCTTATTTTCAAAATTTACATATCTAAATTAACCCTTCTTTTATTCAGGGTGATACCTGAACAGGTATTGTTCTTGACATTGCACTAACCTACAATTCCCTGCTTGCAAAGACCTAGTAAATGTGTTGAGCAAGGGCCAAACAGTCTTATGGACAGTTGCATTATATTAAGTACTCTTCTGTAGGCATTGAAACAAATTGTATCTAATGAAAAAGTTCATGAAACTTTCTGACCTCGAGGTAAAATGAAGATAAGGCTGACTTAATTATACAGAGTTTTGCACTACTGGAATCCCCCACCTTAAAAAATAGTATTCATTTAAACTTATGAATGTGGCTGAATTAGGGCTCCATTTGTACAGCAGTATAGATAAGTATTACTGTGTATATTTTGAGGTGTAACATGTTTGTGATTACACAGCCTTTAATAAATCTTTAAACATGTTATGGTCACAGAAAAAGATACTGCTATCCCAGGGCCAAGGTCAGCATCCCAATTTGATGAATCTCATGAATGAAGCAGTGACAATGCAGCAGCAACTGCTAATCTTCACTTGCATCATATTTCCTGGTCAAATCCTCTGTTTAATATGAATAAAAATAATACTGAAGTACAGTGTTATGGAGAAACTAATCCAATGCAAAAATTTTTCACTGATCTTCAACTTAGGATCAGTAAGTGTCTGTACTTGAAAATTTCTTGTTAAATTTTTGGGAAAAATGGAAAATCTTATATCACTTGACCATTTTTGACACATTCACTTCTCACTCACTCCTGAACAGTTCCCCAAACAGTCAAATGAACAAGCATTAGCAGAACTGACATCAGTACCTTTGAAAGCACTATCTGGACAGTCAGTGCACTTACACTTAGTCCTGTTGTAAAATATCAGTTTAAGCGATGTAGCAGTGTTATTTCATCTTTATTTTGTCAAAAGCACTGCAGCAGTTGCTTTTGCTGATACTGAAATAGAACTGGTGCTAAGCTAGGGGGTTGGCTACCTAAAAGTGCCAGCTTATCACATCTTGTTTAATAAGAATGTGCCTCTACAAATGGCTACTGCTTAACCTGACAACTTCGAACGTTATCCTTTCCTTGCACTAAAACTGGAAGAGATCATGAATGCAAACTTGAATGGAAAGGCATATATTACCCGGTGTGCTATTCAAAATGCATTTATCACATTCTTCCATATATAAAGGTATCACTTATGAGAACTGCCCATTGAGACTCACAGGCTGTGGTATGTTTTAATTATTTTTTCTGCTAACGAAAGAAAGCAATGATCAGTCATCATTTTTCTCAGAGGTAAATCCAATATTTATTTTCTCCAATAAACTATTCATTAATTGCTTCAACTTTTCTCAGCCTGTAATAGGAATGACCTCTGGTTGTAGCACTGTTGGTGGATCATCATTATCCTCCATGCAGTATCTGCTTTCATCCTCACTGTCAGGTGGGAATGACTTGGCGGAGCCTTGGTCTACCCTTCCACTGCTGGTACTACATGCTTGACTTAAGCGGTCATCACTACTCCATTTCTCACCAAGGCTGTCTTCACTCTCTGCCATATGGACACCATTGATATTTAAATTTGAATTAGAGGCATCTAATGGTTCACCTTCTTTGTTGACTTCTGAGTGCAAGCTATCTGCAGATTTTGCAGATAAATTTGATTCTGAGTGAGACAGTGCTGCCTCCATTTGGTTCATTGTAACTCTCTGCAAACTGTTGGGCTCGACATCTTCTGTTGGAGAAAAGCATACAGATAATTAGCTTTAAAAAAGTTATATCCCCCACTTTCTAAGGATTTTAGCAATTTCTGATGTCACCTTTTGTTCACTTTTAAGAAATGACAGTTGTGCTTAACACAATAACCCATAACCTAAAATGTTCATCATTTCACTCTCTCAAAATGAAATAAGTGGAAGACTAATACGGAAACACTTCCCTGGGTGGCCTACGCATGCACCCTCAGTTGATGCCATCCAACGCAAAATATTCCTCAGAAGTATTACACTCTATGAACATAGCAGTTTTCTATAAATCATTATACAAAATACTCAGTGTGAAATACGAGAGAAAATAAAAATTTTTATGTAAAATCAAGCAAAACAACTAAAAAGTAATGTTTAGTTTGTGGCAAGTGTGTGCTTAGAGATGCTGATCATGGCTGTTTAACAAAATTCTGGATGATCATGTAATACTTATCCGTGTAATTAACGTCTGGGCATGAGCTAAACTTACCCCTTCATTTGTTTTCTACATTCTATGAGCATGATCAATATTTTAAGAAGAAATGGCTCTCCATTATTGTTGAATTCCCAAATTTTTAGGGTAGGGAGAATTTTTTTTTATGGATGTTACATTAATAGTGTGAGAAAAACAAGAAAACAAATGGGAACATTAGTGAAGAGGCGAATGGGGATAATAATAACAGGCACAGAGACGAGTTGCAGTGGTGCAGTGGAGACTGAATAAGTATTATGAATGAATTATGAATGTGTATAATGAAAGGGTGGCAGACGTGGGGTGTTATGGCTGGGGAGGTGTGCAAGAGTCATGGCAATTTGTGTTAAGAGAGGTTACTTACTAGGAGACAAAGATAGGCACGTTTGAAGGTATACGTAGTCCTGATGGCGTTGTATGTATACGAGGGAGGGGCTCTCTATGAGAATGTATGGAAGAAGGTTAACATGGAAATAAAATGCATGAGGGCATGTGGTGTGAGGGGGATTTAGAAATTATATACTAAGGTAGAGGTGTGGTAACAAAAGATCATTTTTGAGAAGTAAAGAGGGTATGCTGGAAAGGTTTGGAAATGCGTAAGAAATGAGGGAGAAGTTAAGTAAAGATATGTGTCTGAAATGGATGGGACAAGGAACAGGGAGAGACTGAACTGGGGAGGGAAGGATGGAGTTAATAATGTTTTGTGTGATGTGTACAATGATGCAATCATCCATGCTTTTACTTCCCTCATGACCTTTGCATCACCTACAAACTTATTTGGGTTTAAGTCCATAACCTCAGGACAGTTATTTACACAAATCTAAAAGAGTACTGGCCCCAAAAGAGAACCTCGTGTTTGTGTGTGTGTGTGAAGTGACATCTAAGACTGTTAAGTTAAATCTTGTAGGCTTAAAATATAATGTATGTGATGTAATCCAATACTTACGACAAGGCTTAAGAACAAGTTCTTTCAGGATGTCTGAGAGAGAAATAACACCCAAAACTTGATCCTTCTCATCAACCACAACTAAACGATGTACTTCTGCCCGTACTATGCGTTCCATTATTGTTCCAAGAGTTTCATCCAGTTTGCACCTATGAACGTCCTCAAACCACTCATTGCGGTACTCGTTGGCTTTGCGTAAAGTCACATCAAGATTATTGTAAGTGCCCTCAGCTGCAAGATTCTGTAGAAAAAGGAATCTGTGGTTAATTTTTTCATCAATGCTTAAGTAAAACAGAAAAGTCTTCCTTGATGACTTAAATAATAAGTGATTATAAAGGTACTACATTTGTTTTTCTATACTTTTCATGTGTATGTAGAAAATCTTTTTGTTTTCCTTCTATTTAATGGATAACAGCAAAATACTGGCAAAATCTGATTTGGAGTGCCATGAGGAATGGGCAAACTCAAAAATGTGCTCTGAAATGAGGAAGGTTGTGAAGCTCTGAAAATAAACTATATTCTTCAACATTAACCTAACATTAACCATGCATCCCATATGCCCATAAAAGTCGTTCATGCAATTTGTACCAGAAACCCATTGCAGATCTTCAAATTTAACCTATACTTGCTTCTCTTAATTCTAACTATACTATGCAAGTTCTTATATTTCTGAAAAATCCTGACACTTAAACTTAAGCTTCACATTCATATGTCAGGATTGGGAAATGTATTCCTTAATGCAAGCTTGTAAACTTAAATTCTTTCTATCCACCAGGGCTTTTAGTGGGTCTTTCTATCTTCCAATGGAAGACTACTCACCACTACATCTTTCCTACTACCATCCTTACATAACTTCACTTACAACAACTGAAAGTCAGCTTTCTTGTCAAGTTCAGTACCATGTGAAATAATACACTGACATATCTTTCAAAAACTAAAATCTCATTTCTACACACACATACTGTCACAATATCAATGTAGTCACTGAACAAGAGACGCATACAACTTTGCATCACTTGCAACATGCAAGGCTACAATATTCAACATACGTCCACACAGTTATATCATTAAAACCTAAAAACAAACAAAAAAGACGAAAACTAGAAGGCTAGAAAATCAAAGAAATGGTATTTCATACTCACAATGACATCAAACTTTGCATATATATCAACAAGTTTTCCATCAGCATCTACTATAGGTAAGGCAGAGATTCTGTGTTCAACAAATTTGTTTAGAGCCTCGATGATAAGTGTATCCTGACTGGCAGTTATTATGTTATTGTATGTGCCTATTTCCAAACCCCTTAGTAGCTTCTGCAGGATGGACGGCTTGGGGAGCTCACTGATCTGTAAAAAGAAAAGGGATGAAACTATGAGAACATGGTGTAGTGCAAATAAATTTAACTGTAAAGTTTACTTGAGAGGATAAAGGATAAATAGAACTTCTATCTGTAGAGGTAACCAACACTGTGCCTTCATGTCTTTTAAATGAAAATTGGGGTAAGTTTTCTGAGATCTGTGGCTCTCAGGACTCATCTGCTACCAGCTGCAAAAATTCCTTCAAAGCTTACAGGACAAACTGACCCAGGAGAGCAAAAGAGACTTTGTAATAGAGATGCATATTCATACCAAAATTCTCTTAAAATTGATGAGTAAGAGCTTCTGTTTCCCTAAAATTAGAAAATTCTAAAGGAGAGATTATCCATGGCTCAATAATCTGAAGAACTGTAGGTAAAGGGTAGCATAGCCGTATGGAGGGTAAGCTAAATGGAAAACCAGTACAATAAACAAATATATTCACGTATAACATATATAATGCTTGTATACAATGAGAGAGTACCTAAAGGGACTAAACTCGTACTAAAGGTGTAGCATGTTAATGGAAACATGAAAGAAATACAAGTCCATTACAGGTATATGAGGACTCAAATGACAAAAATACTAAAAATAAAAATGAAGACCCAAAATTTGGGAAGCTGCTTGGTTTGACAGCTGATGTACGTAGTATCAGTGTTTCTCTTTCACTTTGCTTCCAACTTTTTCCACTTGTGTACATTCTTTTGTCTCTTCTGAGAGTAGCCTGACATTCTTGAGGTGCACACCACTGTTAGAACTCAAAATGATGACTATAATCTGCAAAATTATGGCAGGAAAGAGCTGGCTGCTGGCTTGTGTTTGCACACTATCCCACTAAATTTGTGGACAATTTCTAAGTGCTAAGGAACCCACCATGATAAAGATTGCCCACTTTGACAGAAAACGAATCGATCTTAAATACATAATATTGCTATTCCTGACAGTGAAAAAGACTATGAATGGCTCAATGGAAATGAGCAAAGAAATCAACTTTCTGAAGGAAATGGTTAAGAAATTAAATATCCTACATGAAAATGAAGTTGGCAAAACCTGGAAAAGAAGTGCATATTACACTACTCTTACTGATCTGCAAACACTTGCGCATCAAAGTGGACTGCTAGGATTCAGAAATGAATTGAGAGGGTCAGGTGTTGGTAAAAAGGAGCCAGAGGCAGAAGACACTCTATAAAAGGAGTCAGCAGAGTGTCACAATGAAAAGAAGATTAAGTAGACTGTCTGAGAGTCACATGGGTTATGCTTTCCATCATATAAACTTCATGCACAATCGATAGCTACAGCTCTTTTTTTAAGGAGAGAGAAAAAGAATTGAGTTTTAGGACACAACCCTGATTTAACCACTTTATCCCTAAAGTGCAAGAAGCTTGCAATTACTTCAATATTTTGAATGCTAATCCAACAAAAGGTTTCTTGAGTATGGTTTTCATGAGCTGCCGCTAGGTCTTTTGCTAGTACATGATCCATGCCACTCTACACGCAAGAAATTATTTACATGGTAAAAGTGAACTTAGGATGAATATATGAATAAAGAAAAAGAATGTACTTACATAAAGGTAGAGGAACTTGAGAATGCGCTTGTGTGTAACAATATAAAGCACATTGCCAGTGGTGGGATCAATGACTGGGAGACGGTGAATTTTATGATGGATGAGGGATCGTATTGCAACATACAAAGACTCATCTGGTCGGATACTAATCAATGGTCGATCTTCATCCTTCAGTACCACTGCAAAAGTTAATGTCCATCAGTGATCTATTATAAGTTCCACACACTACCATAAATATGGATGACCTATTCATCCTATCAAAATAACATCTTAGATATAAAGAAAATTGCATATGTTATTCCAAATTCTTTGTAAAACTGTTTCTTCCTCCTTAGTGAGGTAGCATCAGGAACACATCAATAATAGCCTCATTTACCTACATCCACCTGTCATGTGCAATGCACTGAAAGCAGGCCCTACCATCCACAGACATGCCCCTACATACTATTACATGATTTATCTTGACTGGTTCAAATTCACAGGTTCATCCAACTGATAGCATGTCAATCCTTTTAAACCTCATCAAACAACTTCATTCTATCTCATGCATGTTTAATCCTCCTGAATGTTCAGACCCCAATAACCTATAGCCCTTTTCACTATATCCTCACATTTCCCTTTTAGCCAACCCCTTCCCATTCTAACCTCCACTTAGGATATAAACCTTCTCAGTCAATCTTTCTTTGCACGTCCTCTTCATATTTTCATCCCATATCAGCACACCCTGGTCAACTCTCTCAATCATACTGTGCTTATTACCACATCTATATTTTGTTTTGTCATTCCTTACATGATCAACCTGCCTCACACCATAAACTATCATCAGGACTTTTATTTCCAACATATATTGTCTGAAAAATATTAATAATAAAAAAAAACTTTTCAGTTCTACGGCTAACAGTGCAATTTTCATGAAGTGACAAGTCAGGTTATACATCTCTATAAGGTTCATAACGCATGGAATATTCAAACTAAAATTATGGGTTTTATGCCATTCAGTTCTTTAGATACTGGCTAAAAGTGGAATTTTCCTTAAGTTATGATCCAGGTTCATTTCCAGATTAAACCTTTTCATAAGTGGTTAGTTATGCCGCTTGAAAAATCTAAACTAGAGTTATGGATCTTTTGCAGTTCAATTCTTTAGATGCCAGTAAATAAGTGTATAAAGTCCCATGGCTAAAGACTGAATTTTCTTTAAGTAATGAGGCTGCTTACATTTCAGGTAAAACCTCCCAGTATTAGGCACAAGTTTAACAAAATCTAAACTCGAGTTATGGATCTTGTGCCACACAATTTTTTAGATGCAGGAAAAATTGCACAAAATATAATGAATACCTGATTTAGACTATTCAAATTATGAACATGGTTGGTTAAGTTGAAGGTTTACACGTTACTCCTGACAATAGACAGAGGGATGATGACATCAGACAAAGCCATCCCAAAGTCTGTAAAGTTACACAGGCAACATAATAAATGGCAAGAAGAATACCACAGTTCAGGGAAACTTGCATAACATTAAAGAATTAAACCCAAGTTAGATACAAAAATTTGGAACACATAGATGGACTGCAACAAAACAATATGCCTTTAAATAATGCATTAGGAGCATAAGAATAAGTGAAGTTACAGCTTCATACTTACTACGCCAGGTTTCGAGGCGATGGTCCTCTAACTCTTCCATTTTACGATTGGGTGAGTTATAAAAATTCTGAAGAATGCGAATAAAGTCGGTAATTGTGAGCATACCCACAAACTGCTGTCGTGCAGAATCCCAAAGGGGGGCAGCTCTGACTCCATTGTACACCAATGCATAGAAGGCCTGTAACAAAACCAGTTAAGTGGTCCATTGTTTTAAAACAGATTAGGATAACTTGAGATATATATAAACATCATGTCTTCTCCCCATTTTTTTTTTTTTTTTGGGGGGGGAGAGAGAGAGAGAGAAAGAGAGTATGACAATCACACTAATGACATACTGTCTGCCACATATTATCTCCCATTTCTAGATTATTGCTAGCTTATTTCTATTTTTGCTTTTTCACACAGGTTTAATTCACTTTTTTATTAACCTTATATTTTTCCTTATCTATTCTTATTTCTCGTATGGTGAGCAGATGGAGCCTGCTTTCTACATCTGAAAGTCAATCGCTTGAGGGTATATCTGGTAAAGGTTTCGATTACAAAGGACATCTTGGGGAATAGGTGGAAGGAGAGAAATATTGGAATGGTGGGAGGATAAGAACACTGTATACAAACTTGGTGGGAGGACAAGAAGATTGGATATAGACTTGGTGGGAGGAAAGGAAGATTTGATGTAAATTTTGTGGGAGGAAAGGATGACGACATAGTTGCGTGGAAGGAGCAGAAGACTGGACAGAAACTGAAAGGGAATACAGGATGACTGGATATAGCCTGGATGGGAGGACAAAAAAACTGAATGCAGACATGGATGGGAAGACAGAAAGACTGAGTACAGACTAGATAGGAGGACATAATGACTAGATGTACTGGTGATCCTCGCTTACTGCTTCCTCTTTATTCACTGTTTTGCCTCTACAGTTTGACAAAAAAAAAATCAATAATAAACATAAAATAAGAAAAATATTACTGATAATTCATGTTAAAAAATATTCAAAAACCTGAGGAGAGTGTGGGGAGAGGTTCGTCGCAACACTGTGAAGTAGGCCCATCAAGGTGAGTTTCATGATGTTGAAGGTTCCAACATAATGAAGTTGCTCGAGTCCCATTCACAGCCATTGTCTAATTAGGATTTAATGTTGTTGGATCAAGAATGAGCTGAAGAAAAGATGAAAAATAAAGAAGAATTAGATGATGCTCCATTCCCATGAATGTTAACCACAAAATTATTGTCTGACGCCTTTTAATTCCTCAGCAAGACCACAACGATCTTAACTGATAATGATCTATCCAGAGAACATAGCTCTTCAGTGAATAGGCTTTTAATCATTAACACTGAATGCTATAAAGAATTTACTGCCAGGAAAAGAAGGCAGCATTTCAGCAGACTCTCTTGAAAGAAGATGCCCCAACGTCAATATATGCAGAATTTCACCACCACCAACCCTCATTCAAGAGATCTCAATATTTAAGTCCTCTCATGAAAGTGTTCTATTAGTTTTTTCATTATATTCCTTATGAGATAAAGTTTTATGTATATTACAAAGTGATATACATAAAACTTTATGTTTGACCAAAAATAACCCTAAGGATGTCATCCTAACTTAATTATGGTAATAGTGGTTTTACTTTTCATTGTATCTCATGTTTTTCAAGAATGCAACCCAAACAAAAAGCAAGAAGGGCCCATGAATAGGTTGGGTGGATAGTAGGACTACATATAGACTGGGTAAAAGGACATGATGACTGGATATACACTGGATGGCAGGACAGGAAGAAAGGGGGAGAAGGACAGGAAGACTGGATAAAAACTGGAAGGGAGGAGAGGAAGACTGGATAAAGACTGGATGGGAGGACATGATGATTGAATATTGATTTGGTGGAACAGGATGACTGGATCTTGACAATGTGGGAGGACAGAATGACTGAGCTGGATACAGACAGGGGAAGAGGACAAAAGGTCTAGATGTAGGCTTGGTAGGGGGATGGGAAGACTGAATAAAGACTTGGTAAAAGTGGGTGGGTGGACAGGGTAAGTGGATAACATTGTCCACTCTTCTTGATCTATTTAAATGACTTGCCTGAAGGTAAGGACTCTACCTGGATATGTTTGCAGATGATGCAAAGATCATGAGAGAAGTGAAAAGTGAGCTGGATTGCAATAGCTTACAAGGGAACTTAAACAGACTCCAAGTTTGGTGTGATACAAGGTTGATAAAAAACAATCAAAACTAATGTAAATTAATGTATGGGATAAAGTACAAGAAGGCCTCAAATAGCATCAGGATTCTGTGTATGAGAAGGACTTAGGAGTTGACACACAAGGCTAAAACTAAAATATGCTTTTCAAGTCTGGTCAACTCACCTAAAGAAGCATAAAAAGCTGAAAAGGAGCAAAGAAGGTATCGTAATTATGAGCTAAGATACAGAGAAAGGCTAAAGGCTTTCAATTTGACCACCTTAGAAGGAAGAAAAGTGAGGGATGACCTGATCACAACCTTAAAGTTTTTAAAACATCAGTGATGTGGACAGTTGAACAGTTCTTTAAGAGATGTAGGAACTGAGCAACCAGAAGACATTACATGAATTTAGGTAAGAAACTTGTTAAAAAAGATGGAGAGTAGTACTTTTATAGTATAAGAGAGATGGATAAATGGAAAAGAATGACTCGAGGACATGGTAAATGCTTACAGCATATTTGAATTTAAGATGTATGATAGTGGAAAAAGTTCAGGAAATAGGGCTCCATGAGCACAGTAAGAATCAGTAATTAAAAAAAGTCAATTAATAACAGTGGAGTTGCTCAAGTCCCAGGCACATCCACTGTCTAATTCGGATTTAATGTTGTTGAATTCAGGAGCTGAGAAAGAAGGAAGAAATGAGAAATTAGATGATGATCCACCACTATGAATATTAATAAAAAATTTATTGTTTGAAAGCTTCTGCTAACATCAGCAGCCATGGCTAATATCAATGATAATGGTATGCAGATAGTGCACATTTCTTCAGTTAACAGGATTTCAATCCTTACAGGACAGAACCATGAAAATTTTGGTGGATCCCCAGGATGGAGATTTACTGTAAAATTAAAAAAAAAACTTCATTCTTATCAAGTAACAAACTGAAGAACAAATGACAGAGCTGTCATCACTCAAAGTACTTATGTACATGAACCAAATATGAATACACTGTAATGGCAGTCGAAAATTCACAAATAATCCACATATTCATGACTTTTTTTTATGAATGTAGTTTCAATACCATCTGAGATTGTTTCTCAATCTCACGGTGAAATATATGCACAGTGGCTTGGAGGCGGACCAAGACTCATCATGCAGTATCCATTGTCCTCCACCATGCATGATGAATACATTGCCATCTCTCTTTCCCTCTCCTTCCCTCTCTTGGCATTCATCGTTTAGTACATATATTATATAATGATCACTGACAAACAAATACTTGTTATAAAAAAATTTCATGACTGCAAATAATGTCACATATCAGAAATGAATAAATAGACAGGTTAGCAAGTAACACTGGCAGCCATGCTAGGTTCACTAAAGTGTATGTAAGAAAAAACATATCCCATCCTTACAACATTTCATCTAAACTACAAAGTCATGGCTGGCATCTCACCTTTTTAACCTGGAGCCTTGTGTCAAACACCACAAGTTTGGCACTGATGGGAATGAGGTCGTATGTGTGATGATACTTGAAGAATTTGACAAAAATCTGCGTTTCATCCTCCTCTGTAATAAAATCATACAACATGACTGAATGAAGTATACTAGTTAAGAGTGCACTGACCAGAGTTAGGAAAGAGATAAAAATATATACAGAAATGGCAAATATATATATGTATATATATATATATATATATATATATATATCTTTCTT
>JAYMFT010005407.1:0-17152 GCA_038088735.1 Panulirus argus | reverse complement strand
TACATCGTCTTCCTCAAATAGCATTATCTCACACGCGTGTGTGTGTGTGTGTGTGCGCGTGCGTATGTGTTTGTGTGTGTGTGTGTGTGTGTGTGTGTGTGTGTGATTCATTTATATATTCTATTCTATAATGCTTAGGGCTTCATGATATATCAGAATTTATGAATATATTTGAATTTATTTATAAGGAAAACAATCTTAATATTTACAAGAGAAGGAGGTATACGTTTGAGTCATCCCTGTTAAGGAAGTATTCCATTAGAAATACTTGCCATACCCACATTAGTATCTGTCGTGTACTAATTATGAGTAATGCATGGATTCTAGCGCTACAGATGTGAGCAGCTTGTGGGAACTGGATCAAGTGATGCGAATAAATAAATTTCAACGTACATATACTTGTTGACTCTTGCATTTATATGATCATATTCTAAAGGATAATAGTTGCTCACTTGAACCATATACGTACGACGAGGAATCGTATATACGAGAAGAATACTTAGGTATGAGAAGGGTCCTCAGGGACCCTCAGCCGAATCCCTTTCCGGCTGACACCTGCCATGGCCACGTGCCTGTCTCCCTCATGTGGCTGGCGAGACTCATCAGGTCTCACTCATGAGGAGCTGCGCCCTGAGATCACTGCTCGTTACGCGTCCCGTCACTCTCCTCTGAGGCAAGGTACTTCACTTTATAGCTCTCTTGTACACAAAGACACTAAAGGCGATTAGGCATGGCACTCGGCCTTGACCCCGCGCGTCTTAACCGCAAGTGGGCTGTGAGGCTTACAGGGCCGGGCGGCACTTGTCAGGTGTCTCTCTAGACTGGCCGTGTCATCCACCTCCGGTCGCTAACCTTCGCCACTCTCGCCGCCCTGCAAGAGGAAGCCTGCCTGGATATGAGGCATTAACCAGCTCCTGTATCCTTAGTGGTCAAAGAGTGATAAGAGGACGTTCACTGACAGCTGATTGACGTCACGATGGCTCACACCAGCTGAGTGGCCTCTCCTGTGCAGCGGCAGGAGTGCTGGGCAACGGGGCACTCGTTGAGCGTATGTAGCCACGCTCACATGCAGAACTTGGCCGCTTGGCGCGCACGGGTGTCGCTCTGAGAGAAGGAATAAAAGGCGAAAAGTCTTTAGCTGGCTGGCCCACCAACTCAGTCGGCAGTGAAGTGAAAGGACCTGGGTATCCGGAATGACTATGGCGACAACGGCTGTGTCCTTTACACTCCGACCCCAGCGATGCGTACGTCACCCGGGCCTGGGAGGAACAGCCTTGAACCTGCAGCCCCTTATCGTAGTGGAGCCCCTGGTAACAGCGGCCCAGATAAGACTGCCCGCCTGGCACTCGATGGTCATGAGCAGGGCCACTCGTCTGGATCTTCTGATTTGGTTCGGCTTATGACGTTACTACGTCTTCGGCTGCTGACGCCGTGATTGGTTGGAAGCGTTGGCAGAGGACAGATACCCCTCCACGGTTATGAGATGTTATGTTACCAAATCACAGTATTGTCTCATTTGTGCCACTGGTTTAAGTAGTTCCTATGTATTTTAAGAATTACTGTTAATAAGATGACACTAAGTTAATTGATGATTATTAGGTGTAACATTCGGTCATTTTCCCTCTCTCTCTCTCTCTCTCTCTCACACACACACACACACACTCACACACATGCTGATAAACGTTACAGTTCGAGATAATATTATAATTAGCAACGCCCAGGAGCAAGACTTACAGTTCTTAATAGATCCTTAATTAGAGAGGAATACATATATAACAGGCAAGAAGGTTTTTTAGTCGTCAAGTTCCCAACAAATACTCTGTGATTTTTTTTTTCAAATCAATATCTCAGTTGTAACAAAGTGTCCTTGACAATATGATATAAAGCACGACTTATTTACTCACGCAAAATAACTTCTTTACACCAGGATAATTTCTTTCTTTCTTTCTTCTTTTTTTTTTTTTTCTCCTCTGATGAGCAGTCATATCCGATGGTGCTGCTCTTAGACTCCTGGGACGAAGTCCTTGAAAAAGTCTTCAAATGTTCAATTCATTGACAACTCGAATAACGTCACTCGCGTGACGCCCATCACCCCTGTGTCCATGTCGATCCTCCTAACACACACACACAGACACACAGACACACACACACACACACAGTTAGGGCTCACTCCTACGTGTATACAATAGCAACGATAATAGTGACAGAAAATCCTAAATGAGATAAGAGTCCTTACCCTGGGAGGTGGCCAACAAGCAGCATATCCTGGAACCATGAGGTTGGGAAGGGTACATATCTCCTACAAGGGCCGTATATACTGTGAGAACCTGTGTGGTCTCACAATTACACTGAGCACCTTACGAAGTTTGCCATGATTTTGCGACTGGTGTTTATAACTTGACGTTGACCAGTCTCAGTGACCTTGGTAGTCAATAGGTCTGAAGCCCAAATAACCAGCCAACCAACAGGTGTATTTAGGATCACGAATGTGGCATTCTTATAACCTGGCGTGGGAAGCGTGGCTGACTGTAATTACCAGCAAGGCCAGTGTGTTTATTCGCTGCTAACTCTTGGGGTACAGTTACGTTTTGCCATGGGCGATGTGACTGCCTGTTTGCCTAATAACTCGTGCCTCTTCTGAAGAATTCAGCGTTAACGCATCTCACCAACTTCCTTTCATCCATCTACCTCGTAGTTAGTGAGACTTTGATTAATGATTGCAGATCAGTTGGTACGTACTGAGATTCATGGAGACTTATCAGGTCAACCACTGCGTATGGGCATGTGACGGGCTGTAGCTAGTTACTACCGCAGTGTGAGAACTTCGTCTCCTCACTCCAACCTGGACACTGCTGCTGGAGCTAAGGCAGTCCACAGAAAATGTAAACCAAATCAGAAAATAGTTTATCTGAGGCCACCTATACCGAAGGAAATCTTCACATGGCAGCGTAAACTTATGTGAGATTCTTTCCTAGTCCTGTGTGGTTTGCTTATTATTCAGGTGCTGTAGCCCCTGTGGTACTGTAGCTCCACTGGTGCCTAGATGGTCAGCAGGTGTACACCCTCCCGGAGATGATGGTGGTGGTTCAGGTTGGTTAGGGTCGGTTAGCACTCACGTCATGTTTGTCGTCTTCGATCGTCATACTTCTTGTCTGAGTTGGAGGTAAGTCGACGGTGACAGTGTCTACCGTTATTCTGTTGTCACGTTCCTGTGTGATAACCATGACGTGTGTATCAAGATTACTCGTTCCGTTGGTTAAGTAATATGGTCACCTTTTCAATAAATCTTTAGTTTAACTATGGATCCCAACTGCTTCAGATGAATTCATCTTCCGCTCAATTTTGTTGGTGTGTTTCTCTATAGCTTTCGCTTTTCCCATTAGATGCGAGTTCTAGATAATATTTTCCACTCGTTTCACATGTGCTTAAGAGTAAGCATTCAACCCAAGTCTTCTCGTAGAAGCAATGCTCTTTCCATCTTTATCTTTAAATCAGCTTTTCTAGGCCTTGAAACGTCCGCCATCTGATCCGTTGGAACAAGCTAAAAGCGTACGCCTTCTACTGGAGTAATTTGCATCCTCCTAATTGCCTCTAGCAGATAATCAGCTAGAGGCCCATTTATCCCAACAGAACAGTGTCACAGTTTGTGACGATAAGAGTCTGGTATAGAAATGATTCCCGTTTGTATACTTAAGACGTGCAGGCTATTCTTAGATGATCATCATTAATCAAAAGATGTTTTTGTTCTTCTCTACCGCTCGTAGATTACTCTTTTTTTGTTCAGGGAATACTTCTGTTGGTAAGAGACGTAATTGTTTGCTGATTAGTGGATCTTCTCTGTTCTAAAAGTGTATTAAATTTAATATGTTTGATGAAAGATTCTGAGATCTTTACCCAGCTCCCCAACTTGGGAAGGAACATCAACAAGAAGAAATGGGCACTTTCATAGCAAATGAAGAGGAACTTTGGATCATAACAGCATTGGGACTGAGGTAACTTTTGTAATGGTGTCTGCACCTAATTATGTGCATGTCCTCTTAAGGGAAATTTATATTCCATCGCCTGTGTAACTTGGTGTAGTACATAGACCATACTGATAAACCTTCATATGATAACAACATGGAACAGAACAGTGTGTTCCTCGATTTGGGTTGCTGAAATAAGATAGTTGCTGGGTGCTTTGTCGAATTAGGAGATGGGATGGGGTGTATATGGGAGCTGTGGGAGACTAGAAGAAGAGGAAGGCATGGGGCTGTTGTGTCACAGAATGCATGTGAAAAGGAGGTTTTATATGTATCTATTTTAGTTACCCACACCAGGAGTAGGGTAAAATGTAAACAAAGATAAACAAACTGAAAGTAATGTCACCATTAATGTTTAGAATGTTGCTGACTGGTTTTTATACAGTATTTTGTATCACTTTTCATTGATGCTCCCGTTAGATAAACGTTTTGAATATGAGCTAATTCATATATGTGTGTGTGTGTGTTTATACTGAGAGGTTATAGGGAGGTAACATCCAAAAGGTTTACGTAGACTGTGTGATAAAGCATAAAAGAATCAGGACATTGTTGAATGTGAAGATCGTGAAAGGAATTTAGAACATCGTACAGTAATACCTTAGTTGGAGCTTAGGACAAAGCTGGTACATAAATCTAATGAGTAAAAAGCGCGATAAGAGTGGTAGTGAATGGATGAATATAAAAAAAGGAAGATGGAGTACCAGAAGAACTTAGAGGGAAAAAATGGCATTGAGTTGGGGACGGGGACGAAGATGATGCGGAGGGAATTCGGTGGTTCCTCACGGAGAGTTCAGTGAAGGCAGCAGAGGTTGTGTGTATGGCAAGAGGGGAAGAGGGAAACAGTGGTGTGTGTGTGTGTGTGTGTGTGGTGGAAGGAAGAGGTAAAGTGGCAGAAGACAAGAGGGAGACACACTGGAAGTGTTTGCTGAAGAATTTACAAGGGAAAGGATGGAACAGGAGGATAAGGAGTGTGATGGAAGATTCCAGAAGATAAGGGAAGGAAAGAGAAAAGTAGCTGATGACTTTGTAAGGAAACGAATGAGAAAATTGTGGATAATGAAAAGAAAACGATACTGGAAGTGCGTAAAGAAGAGCAGAAAAGTGGTACAACTGGAGGACTAACAGGTGCAGGAGAATGCCTTTTGACGAAGTCAGATGAGGTGCAACGGGTAATATTAGAGAACTGATGGCGTCAAAGGACGGGAGTGAGGCAGTAATGTCATGCATAGGGATGAAGAGAGGGAGGTGGGAAGGGAAAAGTCCAATACCGGAAATATTATCCATGGATGAGATGAGAGCGGTTATAAGCCAGGTAGAAATGGAGACATACCCTAGAGTGACTGGGATAACAGCAGATTTGTTGAAAAGTAGAGGTGATGTGGCGGGAGAATAGATGCACAAATATCAATGTGAGTTCATGGAAAAAGAGGAAGGGTGCCAGATGACTAGACAGGAGCAGTGGTATTGTGCCTCTACAAAGGAAATTGTGGCAAGGATGACGATAAAAACTGTTTATAGGAATCAGCTTACTGAGCTCACTCGGGAAGGTGCAGGAGAGAACTGTTACTGAGAGGGTGAGGAAATAAGAGTACAGGATGACTGAAAATCAGGAAGGATGTGGTCCTTTGGTGAGGCAGAGAATATGCAAGTCAGATTACCTCGATGAAGATGGCAGCAGAAAAATACAAAGCAAAGAGAAGACCATTGTACGTAGAATTCATGGACCTTGACAAGGGATACGATAAATGGGACTGGAATGCGTTCTGAGAGGAACTGGCAGTCTGCTGTGTAGCAGGAAAGTTTCTGAATGCAAGAAAATCGTTCTACAGAAATGGTAAGGTATGTATGAAAGCGGGTGGGAGGTTGATTGAAAGTTTTGGAATGCGCAGAGGAGTGAGAAAGGGCTGTGTGGCATTACCTTGGCTTTTTTATATGGGTAGGGAAGTGAGAGATGAGAACAAGAATAAGAAGAGCACAATAGAAAGACCTGTTTGTTGGTGACTAGCTTACTGTCAGGCGACCCAGTGTTGCTCAAGAGAAGGAAGAGAAAGTACAGGTGGAGGATGCCACGGTGTAAAGAAGGATGTCGAGGGCAAATGCCGGTGAAGTGATGGCTTTAGAAAGGCAGGGGAGCGAGGGGACCGGGCATTGCAGTACCATACAGAACATACGAAAAGGTAGGGTGAAGTGCATAGCTGAGATGGGGATGGTGAGCACATTGAAGACATTAAGAGAAGTTAGATCTTTGTCTTCAGTTTGATGCAAGCATGGCGTGCTAAAGTGAAAAAGAAGTGAGGGAAGGCATAGCCCTGCCAACCGTAAGCAATGGGTGTGAAGCATGAACATGGAATGGAGTAGACAGTTATGGGAATCGGGCTGCTGAAATGTGGTGTTGGAGAAGCGCTTGTCGTGTGAGTACACGGTAAGGTGAAGTGGTGCTCAAGTGTATAGGTGTGGAATGTTAGAGAAAGGGGAAAAATACACGAGGTGTGGTGTGAGAGAGTAGGTCATGTAAAGCCATGAAACTGTTGGATCATTTTGGAGAGGATGATGGTAGAGGGGAGATATACAGGAGTTAGGGGGAAGGAACCTGAGTGAAAGGACGACAACCGGCATCCTGAGAGGGTGAGGTAAGGGAGTTTCTCGAGGAGAAGACCCAGAAGTGGGAGGGAAAGATAAGGGAGTGCATTGGGGAAAAGGTCCATGAGGAGGAGATTGAAGTATGGGAGAACATTAGACAGAAGACCCAGGAGGGGGAGGTAAATGAGTACATCGGGGAGAAAACTTTGGAGGGGGAAGGAAAAGTAAGGCAGTACATTGGGGAAAAGACCCAGGAGGGGGAGGAATAAGTAAGGGAGTATACTGTAGAGAAGAGCCATGAAGGAGTGAAAGTATGGAAGCGCAAAATTGGGGAAGCCCAGTGAGTGTATGAGGGGATAGAAAGTTTTCTGATTCCCCCCTCCCCTCCTCTCCCCCTCTGAGGGCAACTCCAGGGAGGAACGATGCATCAGAGTTCTATACTTTCATTCAATTCATGTTCATCCTGTACAAGACCCTGACATTAATCATGAAGTGGCGTTCAGTAAAGTCCCATGACATTTTGAAATGAGAAATAGACATGTGTCCAAAAGGTGTTGATATTAATGCTTACGTCATTCATGAGTTATCAAGGTATTTGTCTTTCATTATTATATTCTTTGCTTCTTTTTCAGATTTTATTTCCTCAGAAAAGATGTGCAATGATTCTCCAGCAATAGAAGGACCACAGAGGATCTGATCCTGTATTTAGTTTAATGTTCTTAATTTTCCCAGGAGCAGAAGGATCCGCCCTCGCCTGGTGACGAGTTGGAGACAGCCATCAACGCAGTACTGTCAGCCACCAGAGAAATGAAACACCAGCTGCAGACTACGGCCTTGATGCAGGTAATGTGCTGATCCATCCTGCTTGCTCAGGTTTGTCTGGCCCACACTCATATGTTCCTCACCTACGTGACCTGCACCTACGTGTGCCATACGTCCTTGGTCTACACCAGCCACATCCATATCTGCCTGACCCACACTGCTGTGAACCATGACTCTGCCCCTCCTGGCTATCATCAGACTCGTCCACTTCTATGTAAAACAAAATCGCTCCTTGGCCCACACACTTCTAGCTTTCAACCGCCTGGTCCTCAGCTTACTGGTTTCACTTGCCTGAACAGTTCCTAAATGGCCTGTGGTCTGTACCTTCCAGTTTCCACAATGAATGTGTCTGCAATTGAATGGTCATACTTACTTAAGTCTATAATCACCCAGCACACCGCAAGTTTTGTTCATATCTGCTGATGTTCACATTTCTTCGACCCTCGTCTAACAGACCCACACTTGCCTGACTCACACTTTCCAGTTCTACACTTGTCACATCCGTGTATACCCAGCCCAAACTTGCGTAGCCTAAACATACTAACCTTACTCTATCATGGACCACACCTTCCTTGCCAAACATTCGTCTGTCCCACACCTGCCCTAGCCAAAGCCAGTGTCGTTACACTTCCCTGACCCACACCTGTATGGTCAGATTTACCCAAGCCGCACTAAGCTGGGCCTTCCCTGATTAATGACACCTACTTGGCCTACACCTGCCAAGCCGCGTCAGTCACTATAAAAAAAGAAAAATAAATGTATACCATATGTTATTTGTGTAGCTGTTCAGTGTTTGTTATCACTATGGCCGTGCACGGAGGCTGTGATATAACAGGTTTGGTTCTCTCGAATAAAAGATTAGAGAGTTCGATAACGAAAAATGTGGCAGGGATTGATTTAAGCTGCTCAGGTGTTTTTAGGTTTGAAGAGGGAAAGAGAAAAGATGGAAGAGAATTCCACAGCTTCGCACTGCCAGGAAGCAAGAAGGTGTCATAAGTTAAACCTTGTGGATCCAATCTCCACACAGAAACGATGGGAACCAATAGCTACATGTTTACCACAGGTCCAGGTCACAATGGCTGAGACGCATGCGCACAACTCACGAGAGTAGTGACCGAAGCAATACTTATAGAATAGGGAAAGATAAACTACATCATGACACGCGGATGAGGGTGGTTGGAAAAAGGTGATAGCAGGAGAGATGATAAGGCAGAAGGCTTTCGATTCCACTTTGGCTAAAAGAGAGGTGGAAGAAGAGTCACCCCAGGTCGGTGAAAAGTACTCTCTCCTGGGGCAGATGAGACCATATAAATGTGGAATGGTTGGTCGCTTGGAAAATAATTACGGCACCTGTACAACATAACCAGCTGTTGAAGTTTCCAGGATGAGGTGGAGGATATGGTTATGCCAAAGAAGTTCTGTCATTGCAATATTGAATTATAATTCTTTGAAATTTAGTAGTAGGAAACAAGTGAAATAAGAAAGATAATCAGGAAAAGATTACGTTTTTGCGCGGTTGAATTTAACGAGGGTACTGATTCCTCATTTTGCTACGCTGCAAAGGTTCCACTTAAGAGAGGAAATATGCTGTGGAAAAAAAGATCGGAGTAAGATAAAGAGGGAAAGTGAGCTGAAGTGTACAAAGCGGAATCGTGGGCGTAATGTGTGAACAGCGTTAAAAGTTCAGGAAAGTAGATAATGGGGACGCCATTATAGAATGGGCTAGAGCGAGACGTCGCTCCATCAACGAACGGGTGCCTCAGTGGGACAAATGGAAGCAGAAAATCAAAGGAAGGAAGTTTATGAAGCAAAGATGTCATAACTTGTTAAATGCTTGAGAGATGTTGAGGTTCACGACACAAGACTTACCAATATCCCCAGAAGAGAAAGACAAGAGATAGTTCACATAGAGATCACCAGCAGATGCTACGACATATAAGCTGTATTGGTGATGTGGAAGAAAAAGAGAATACTATTCTACATGTTACATGCGTGAGATTTAAGGAGATTCTCGAAGATTTTGGGGATAGGGCTAAAACGATCTCCCTTCTTAGGGATGGGCTGAACTATAGTATTCTTCCGAGAGCAAAGGAAAGTATGGGGCTTAGGACGAGGACAAATTAGACGATCACGGATCAGCGTAAGCTTTGAGGGACACTTCTTTAGGTCGTGAGGAGGTATGTCGTCTGGTTCACCTGCCTTACCCACCTGCAGCTTAGACTGAACACAGAAATACTTGTGCGAGAAAAGTATGAGAAGGAGCGTAAGTTCAGTTAGGGGAAATTGTGGAAGGACTAGAGATAGAGTCATTGAAAATATAGAGCTAAAAGATCGCCTTTATCAAATGGAGATTTAGATGTACATTGATCGGGTCAGAAAAGAATTAGAAAAGTTAGATAAATAAGTTGTTGGAAACGCTTTTAGTTAAAGAGCAGAAAAAAAATCTATCTATTAAAGAGGGACTCTAAACAGCACTCATTTTTTTTCACTTAACCATGCTAGACTTTACGAGTAACAGCTTCTTAGTCATTCCAAGGACAAATTAGAACAGATGGAAGTTCAGGAGAAGGGGAAAGTTTCCAGGCCTAATCAGAGAAAGAGCTGAGAAGATAAAGATTTGAGAGAAAAAGGAGGTAGAACTCTACTCTAGCCATGATGGCCTCTGCTATGTGGTCAGCACAACTGGAAGTATCCATGCCGGCAAAGCAGTAGTG
The DNA here is from genome assembly GCA_038088735.1 of Panulirus argus. NCBI lineage: Eukaryota > Metazoa > Arthropoda > Malacostraca > Decapoda > Palinuridae > Panulirus > Panulirus argus. Next base: position 7,014 of record JAYMFT010005407.1, on the reverse strand, counting down.
GTCCCAAGGATAGACAGAAAAAAAAAAAACAGAAAAAAGAAAGCTCTGCAAAGGAAGCCATCGAACCTCCCACAGTGCCAGGAGGAGGGAGGGGTTGGATGTGCCCAGCTGAAAATCATAGATGGGAAGATAAGCAATGCCTCATTACACGAAGTCAGAGAGGTGAAGACTTGTACGTAGTCGGAGGAGTTGAGGGTGGAATATATGAAACATAAAATCAAAATGTTGGAGGGCAGAGAAACTTAAAACCAGATGGCATCGAAACTCGCAAATTTAAGATCCATTTGGTGTGCAATGGGTGTTATTGTCCTACAATAAGCACAAACACCGCACTTGGAGTGGAAACGATGGTAGAGATCATAAAGATTTGATTGTGAATTGGACAGGAGACTTTGGACAGTTGGGTTTTCAAAAAGATGAAGTAAGGATGAAGACAGATGACGTTCAGCAGTGAAGAGGTTGAATACGAGGCCACGAATATCGTAGCAGTGGATGAAGAAAGCCAGGTCCAGAATCAGTGGCAGTAGTAGTGCGGTAGGTCCTGGTCGTTTGGCGTTGGCCACAGGAGCCTTTGGTACTCTTCAGCCCTCCTCAACTGGCGACGTGGTTCCAACTCAGCTCGAGAGAGACATCATTATATTGCACTTACATATACTTGATATAATCAAAAAGGAAATTTGAGGATATGAAATTAAAACAGAGATAGATACATATTCTCTGTTTTGTGTTAGATGGGGAGAGTGTGTGTGTTTGTGAGCTGTGTCCCAGGAGCTTAAGTGTCGGTGAGACAGGAAAAAAAAAAGACAGCATTTTCGACCGAGATGAGAACGTGGCAACCACTGCAGTGGTGATTCACTGCGCCGCAGTCACTAACCCTCTTGACAGTAAGGCGTCAGCACATCCCATGTCAATGACTACCTACTACCTATGTTGTTTAATTTTCTTTGTTACTTTTTACACTATACGTCTGCTTCCCTGTATTGCTTATCAACTCTATTGTTTACTCTTCCTGTACCTCTTTATTACTTGATTTATTAACAGTTCTTATCGATATCTTTGGAAGGTTTCGTTATCAAAATTTTCGTTGCGGTAGGCGAGGGTAAGGAACCGGGGAGTGGAGCCGCCTGCTCAGGGTTAGGTAAGATTGACTGGTTTGAATGTTTTCACCCAACACTTCCCCGACCCATCCAGATGGCGACTAGAAGGGGCTCGCCGGCCACTTCCGCTGGACAAGAAAGAACAATATTAACCTTTCCACTCATCGGAGCTGATATGTGAATGAATATTGATATTTGCAAAAATTTATCTCTATAGGAAAATCCGGTAAAGCCAGGAATAAAGTGGTACAAGTAAAAGGTAACAGTATAATACCGCTACATCAGCAAAATAACCACTGCGAACTGTCAGATGCGCATATAAATGGCAGTTGGAATCACTCATTCAATAAACACTTATAGATAAGGATGGAAAATAAAACCTCATTAAACCAGTAAAGCTTAACTTTCGGTAAAATAAGAGAATGTAAAGTAATATAAGATAACCTTTGACTAAAGGGGTAATGAGCCATGAAGTGTGGGAACGTCTAACCGCTCACTACTTGTACCGTGTGAAAAACTGCATCACTTCTGTAATATATCAAAGTTTGTGGATAAAGAAGTCAAGTTTGGAAAATATTAGGAAAACTTATACTCCACGTCACTTAGGCATGACTCATGGCCTGGGAATTTAAAACTGTAACACTAATGAGATTTTGCAAAGTATTTACGAGAAAGTACGGTAAATATAAGTCACTTTGTTACTGAAAGATTAATTAACAAAAAACATGAACATCGTAACTCGTTCTGGAATAGAAAAGAAAAGGTTTGTTTCCTTCCTGGACTGGGAATAACTTATGTCCTTTTTCCTGGGAGAGGAATGCCCTTTTTCTAACCTGTGATGAATTAGGTAAGCCTGTGAAAAATTATGGGGTTGATTTCCTCCTTGCCCACCTCTGGTTGTGGCTAAGGAGTGATGGGTTAGCGTAGGACTGTGTAGGACGTGATTTATGGCCTTGGAGCAGTAACCAAATAAAAAGAATGCCTGGAAAGGAGAAAAGAATTAGATAATGAATGACCTTAACCAGACTTAGGTAAGCTGATGATGTAACATTCCGTAAGGATGTCTGAAATATGTGGATGGTTTTTGTCCCTAGAATGTACGTATAAAAACTGGTAGGTTGAAAGGTAATACCTGAGGGTATTTTTCTTTAGATTTTGTATCACTGCTAGGAGGCTGGCACGGCTGGCCCCTGTCCGTGGTTAAGGGATGCCAGTCCTTAGAGTGTCAGTCCTGCCCCCTGCCCGTGGTATAGGGGCTGCTCTGGGATGAGTGTCCCCCTGCCCGTGGTAGGGGGCTACCCCGGGGAGAATGTCAGCCTCGTCCCCTGTCAATGGTAGGAAGAGAGGGTTGCCCTGAGAGCACAGTTTAAGCACTCCGGTAATAGTGCTTCCTTTGACGACCTGAGTGGTCTCTCCATACTCATCATCATTCTTCCCCAAGACACAGCCTCACTCATAATTGTTAGAACTTTAGGAAACCACAGAACCCTCGACTATTTTTCTGTGACTATTCATTTTCTTCAGAGATCCTCTTCATTATATTATGCTCATTCAAGAGCTAAACCTGAGAGCTGCATGTCGTAAGATACGGGAATGTAAGAGCTACAGAATAACAGAATTACACGTAGAGCCTCAATAGTAAAAAATTATTTTGGTTATAAATGTGAATAGCATTGTCTGACATATCTTCTCCAACCTTACTGAGTAGTAATGAGGTCAGCACCCTCTTAGGGCAGTGGTGGGCAACTCAGATGAGAGAGAAAGCCAAAACTTAGTAACCTGCACCGTCTAGGAACCACAACTGGGTAATGGGTATCCCAGTATTCCTCATGATGATGTTAGAGTCCAAAGTATTCAGTTATATTTTGCTGATATACAGGTACCAGCAGGAAGGGGATAATAAGTAAAAGTACCGATGAAAAGCGAGTGTTCCTTCAAAAGTATATAATGATAATGATAATGATCATATTAATAATGATAATAAAAATGATATTGAAAATCATTCTTACTTTGTGTTTTGCGAGGTTTTTGGTAATCTTTTCTTTACACGATTCCCTTGAAGTTTGGCTCGTGCTCTGTTGTGCTCACACACAACAGTTCTCTTGTGTGGCTGTCAGTCAAAACTGCTCGTTGCTTGGATTTCACGTATTGAAGTGTTGAGAAAATGGACTCACATAAAAGGTCGAGCCAAAAATAGAGATTGATTTTTAGCGGTTCTTCTAATAATACGGTATTTATCCTTTGGTACTATTTTCCGGAAAGTAAGAATATCCTCTGTTTAATGGACATGTATCAGTTTATCATCTTCCAGAAGTTCATTTATTTTCACATAGGATTTCTCCTCATCAGCGACTAAAGGAGGCTTCAGACAGTCTGTTTCCAAGCTAAAATGGTCAGTTATAAACCTAATTTGAGATCTTTTTCGGCTGCAAATCTTGAAATTTTGCTATAAAAGTAACCTGCAGGTCATTGATCGCATTTCAATATTTAACTGTTCTCAGTGGTCTGTGTCTTTCTCGATCTGCTTTTGATCTGACTTGAAACTTTGACAGTGAAGGGAAATGTGTCAGTTCACCGTAATTTATCTATTTGTGAAACAACTGCAGTTTGTTACTAAAGCAGATATCAACTTGACCTTGTATATCTACATTCAGTTTATCCAAAAGGAGCAGCATGTCTGCTCAAAGATCTCACCTGCTCCAGTAGCTGAAAGATCTCTGCGGCTTCAGTAACTGAAAGATCTCACCAGCTTCAGTCGCTGAAAGATCCCGCCTGCTTCTGAAGTTGAAAGATCTCACCTGCTCCAGTAGCTGAAAGATCTCACCTGTTTAGTAGCTGAAACATCTCACCTGCTTCAGTAGCTGAAACATCTCACCTGCTCCAGTAGCTGAAAGATCTCACCTGCTCCAGTAGCTGAAAGATCTCACCGGCTAAAGTAGCTGAAAGAACTCACTGGCTCCTGTAGTTCAAAAATGTCACCGACCCCAGTAGCTAAGATATATATATATATATATATATATATATATATATACATACATATGTAACTCTACCCCGACTGGAAAGCCATCGAACTGAGCAGAACAGTGGTGAATCAGTTGGGGAAGCTTCTTCATCTACTTCTCTTGCCTAGTTTTGATAGTGCCAGTGATTTAGTGAATATGTCCTAATAAAATTTACAATGTCCAAGACATTATAGAATTCTAGAATTTAGCTGTTCACGGTGAATAATACAGTGAAATGTCCAGAATTCTAGACATTCAAATGAACAGATCCACACATACTCGTAGACGAAGCGCCGTCTGTTGCTATGGCAGTGAGTTTTTGTAAAGGCAGAATGTGCTCTACAGCCACCGCCATCAGTGTCTCTTATATTTTGTCCACGAGTTCCTTCCTTTAGTGACACAATATCCAGGAGTTCTTCTCTCGCATCTTTGTCATCGGACACAGTATGAACAAAAGCTCGGAGTTGAGGTTTATCCTGCACGTCACATGAATCATCCAAAATTGTACTCAAATAATCACACTGCTGAAATTGTGAGTTAATTTCACTGTATAGAAAGGAAATTCTGCTCTCAATTTGTGTCACTTGACAACTGCAGGTCTGTAGTTTTGTTCTCTGGTGCTAAAATTGAAATGACATGAATAAAGCAAGTCTTAATACAATCACCTTTGAAGTAGGACTTTCTTGAATGTGCTATGTCCCATTCAAATGATAGGGGGCTCATGCTACTGTCTATACTGAGCTGATATAACTGGCGAAAACCTGAGGTTACTTTTCTTAATGCAGTTTTAGTGATTTTACCTTCGACGTGCAAAGTCGAGAACCATAAGGGAAGTCCTTATCAATATTTGCATGGTTTGAAGTCAAACGACATAAGTTTGAAGGCTTGAAGTGTGATGCACACATCTGGCATAGCAGACATATGCCAAGTCTTGACATTACGTTCAGTGAAAATGAACTTTCCTCTCATTGTGAAAACCGATTTTCTTTTATGAATTTTCTTTTTCGTTTTCATTTCCCTTCCATTGTTCGAGATATTGTGCAAATTACATAAAATAATGTCCGTCACAACAAAATGATAACCAATGAGCCACAATTCCACATCTATAACACTCCACTCCGACGTTTGAGTCTCAACCGAGTGAGACTCTCTCAGGTATGGGTACAAAGTGTGTGGCTGGACCGGAACGTATCGCGTGAACCCAACGCCAAGCGCGGCTACCACGCTGAGAACCATACAGAAAAATGCTCTCATTTTGGTTAATAACTCTGGTGTTGTTGACAGATCAAAAAGATAGGTAAAATATATTCTATCTATAATATTCAGGAGTTGGAGCAGTCTCCTTCATAAAAGTAGCCTTGATGATTACATATTCTATTTTTGCAATGAATTCAACACATTTCCCTCAGAAGAGCCGCTGGTTGGCCACCCCTGTTTTAGGGATCTGACGTGGGAGACGACACTCGGTACCACACAAGTGCTTGCCTCTGCTTGTCTTCTTGATGTCCAAGCAACTGTAATATATTACAAGCATGATACTGTTCACCAGGCAGCTCTCCTCTATCATGGGCCATATACATAGTGTATGTGGTCTTCGAGTTAACTTTAATACCTGAGGAAGGTGACGAAGATTTATTTTTTTTCGGTTGGTTGTTAGATCTTGACGTTAACGGCCTTAATGACCCTGGTAGCTGATAGGCCAGAAAAGCCAAATAACCAACCAGCAACCAAACCAGCTCTTGTAAGTCACTTCGTCAAAGATGCTCCCGCGTCCGGTGGCTGACGTGTCAGACGAAATAACCGAGTCGAAGTGTACTTTGACGACGTCTGAGGAGACAGCGTAGTTTACCGATCGTCAAGCAGTTCCACCATCTCTCTCTCTCTCTCTCTCTCTCTCTCTCTCTCTCTCTCTCTCTCGTGGGTGATAGGCTATAACAGTTACAGCTCTTTCAGTTTTTCATGAAAGGCATCCCAAGTGTTCCATCCTGAATTTTTTCTGTTTGTTTCGTTACTGACCATACAAGACAGCAATATTCACTTTTGCATCTTATAGTATATGCACCAAACATTTTCGGAAATAGGTTTCTATCTCTTGTTCTGAAAGTTCTCAGAATCATACCCGCTCATCAAGTGATAGCGTTATCTTCTTAGTATGCCCTCTCTGAAATCTGGTTTCTCATCTGCGACGACATATGGTTGAAATGAGTCCCAGATGAACTAAGAATAGATGATTATGTAATGCAAGTGGCAGCTGAGAAGACTTGTCTTACTCCTTACGTAAGATGTGCGGTTAGGGCTTCGCGCTAGCCCTGCCGTCATGGCCAAATCTCGTTGTAGGTACTCGTAGGTAGATAAGTACTCTCTCTCTCTCTCTGTCATACATTAGTTCAATATATGGATTTCCAGTGGGAAACAGAATTATAATGATATTCTTGACTGTAATATACTCCTATATAGAATGTATTTTTCGATAATGAATACATCCCAGATATTCTCAGAACTAATCAGTCTAATATCTATACTTTTTACACATTTTTTTGCCGGTAAAACTTTTGATGATAACGTTCTCATCTTTATGTTACGCTCTTATCTTGATGATAAGGTCCTGATCTTGATGACTGGTTCTGATCTTCATATGATCTCATCTTGTTTATATGTTCTCATCTTCATGATACGATCATTTCATCTCGATGATATGATCTCATTTTGATGGCATGCTCTCATCGTGATATGTTTTTATCTTGATGATTATGTTAGAATCTTGACATGTTCCCAACGTCGTGATATGATCTCACCTTGATGATTTTGTTCTTATTTTGATGATATGCTCCCCTCTCGATGAAATATTCTCATAATGATTATATATTCTCATCTTGATAATATGATCTCCTCTTGATATGTCTTCATCTTGATGA
>JAYMFT010005396.1:0-17152 GCA_038088735.1 Panulirus argus | reverse complement strand
CCCCTCCAGCTCCTCCACAGTGTGGCTGCTAGCTAGTTCCATCGCTCACCTACATCGGAAAGGTTTTTACTATGATAATGCAAATTTAAATCATTCGTAATCTCATAAATGTAAAATCATAAATGCGCCACAAAAGTAAGAAAGAACACCATTTCGCCCAACACGCAACTATAAAGATAAGAATACACACACACACACACACACACACACACACACACATATATATATATATATATATATATATATATATGCTGCTGATCAGTGTAAACTAACACTCACAAAGCGAAATGACGTGAAAATATTGTTGAAGACAATCGAAATATGATGATAGTTCATGACTAGGCTTTAGCAGATTCTGATTTGGTGCGTCAAGGCGGCAAAGATTTCTAAACATCATTTTGGGTCTACAGATTAGAGTGGGAAACGGCTGCAATGTTTAATTAAATGTAAGGTACTTAATGCAGCGTTCGAATATGTATGACGCACAGAGCCTAAACGATTCATAGGCCATAAACTTCATTCAGATAGAATTACGATCAAAGCCGACATCATTACATTCGTTTTATTTTTCATTTTTTTTTTTTTTACGGCACTATAGACTTTATCTAAACGAGATTGGGATAATAGATGGTATCGTCACATTTATATGATCATAATCGAGTCACAGCCGTCCGGGCCTAACACGTGGCGGCTTCGATGCAATGTAAAGATTTTTATACATAAACTGGGTCACGCTTGCCGACAGAAACTGGAGCATCTAGCTATGAACTCTCTCCGTTCATGTTTCGCAGAATATCCAGCTGTGAAACAGACCCCCCACGAGCACTAACCTGCTCTTTCCTTCTGCCGAGAGCCCCAGACAAATCCTTACGTCTCAAGAGTCCGGTCCTTACTGTGAGCAGGGATGGATTCGGTCAATGCTTATACCACGCTGGGCGAGGCATTACTTGTGACTACTAATCTTCCACTGCAACGCTAGAAAAATGCTCCTTCGTGGGCATTGTTGAGACATTGTAAAGCTATTGTGGCTAACGCTCATGGTAAGGATAACTTCATAATTCTAATGACATCTGAAGTGGGAACTAAAAAAAGCTAGAATTTGCTTTGGGGTAAGCGTAGAGATATGAATACAAGACGAACCATATTGGAATTATGGAATTATAATGGAGGAGGCAGAGAGAGATCTGTTGTCAAGCAGAACGAAGCAACAAATCAAAGAACAAGGAGAAAAAAATTGACTCTCACAGCCGCGTCAGGGCCAAGATGATCGGATATCTCGTGGTAAAGATTCGAAACAAACGTCTAACGGACACAATGCAGGAGCCTACTCGGCGTAACACAAGCTGACTACATATTCGCCTTTTCCCGCATTAGCGAGGTAGCGTTTAGAACAGAGGACTGAGCCTTAGAGGGAAAATCCTCACTTGGCCCCTTCTCTGTTCCTTTTTTGGAAAAGCAGAAACTGGAGGGGGAGGATTTCCAGCATTAATGGAATTGCCTTGATTAGGGCTGAGCTGACCGTGTCGTCTGCCCATCTCTCCTCTCTTCTCGTCTTGGTTACATCCATATACATTTAGATACCCCTGCCTGAGCCTTTGAGGAGGACAAGCACTCCCTGCTTGGCTCCTTCTGTTCCTTCTTTCTGAAATTTTAATACATTGGGGGGTGCTCAGCTCCTTTCTCCCACCCCCTTTAGTCACCTTCCATGACATACAGGGAATACAGAGATAGAACTGATTCTCCTCTATCCTAGAGATGATTCCTCTGCTTATATACCTCCTTAATCCCCCCAACTAATATTAATTAGTGTCATACAACACACGCAATATTTACTCCTCAAACCAATATCTTTAACATAAAAAGCAACACACAAACTGAAAGTGTTCAGAACACTAGCTGGCACCAGATTTGTACAACAAAAAAGAATCACTTAACATTCTGTACAAACAATTCATCTGCTTCACTTTATACTATTCCTTACCTGCCTGGTCTTTCACATTCATTTCATTTTTATGTAGCAATTATCATAAACTTGCAAACTAAACAAAATAGTGCACTAAGACCAGTCACTGGGTGCCTAGCAACCACAAACACACAGTACACACACAGTGAAACAAAGATCCTTCCAATGCAATCCCGCCTGAACAAGTTCAGTGCTCAGTTTTATGCAATACCATTAGACCCCTCCCATCCAATCTGTTCCATAAGTAACAACTAACCTCTTGTAGAAATAAAAAGCTTAACTCAGCCTTACACTTCAGCAGCCTCTACTCACAGATCCCACCCACCTTCAACAAATATAACACTGGCAAAACATATGCACACTGAAATAACCGTGAAAGCACTAAACAACTGACCTACCAACTGTGAAACTCCAGCCCACTAGACATACCCATCAGGAGCCACACTTCTCTGACAAACACAAGCCATACATTCTTGTCTGTGCTCTGAACATCCCTACAACACTACAATATTCATTTCATCATATCCTAAGACCCCTCATACCCATGATGCAACTTCCACAATAAAGACACTGTGTACTTACTACTCAGTTGCCTTGCACTCTCCAAACATAGATATACACTCATCATAACTACATTTTATGACCTGTGGTCCCAACCAGTGCATGTGGCCAACTTCCTGAGCCCTGCAGGAGGCTCCTGAAGAAAGAAGGGTCTTCTGGGGCAGGAAGTAAGTAAGCAACCATTGACTGTATTTCTCAAATCCCAAAGCTCCTCCTCATCTTATGATGCCTTTTGTGATATTTGATTTGATTCCTCAGTTTCTTTATTTCCTCCTGTAATTGTGTTAACCTCTGGTCTTTTTTTTTTTTCCGTAATGATTTCCAAACAAATTCCCAAACTTTTCATCTTTAATGGTTCATCCTTTATTTCCTCCACTTGTCTTCTCCATATGGATCTATTAACAACTGATCGACTTTATACTTTTGCTTGTTCCCTTTATGGTTTTAAATCAGACTGAAAAACTTCAGCCTACTTGGCTTTGTGTGTGTAGGATAAGCTTATTTTGTACAAGTTTAGCTGGTTTGTTGTATGGGGTGATTTCCCTGCCTTCCTTTAAGGATTGCTGTTTGCTTGGCTCAGGCATTTCTAAAGGTTTTAGATTGTTCCCTTAATATTTAATGATAACAGATATAGCTAATTGGCATGAAATGGTATCTTTCTTGACAAGATATTGAATCACATCTGACAATGCTGCCTTTTGGTTATAGATTCTTGATTGTCCTTTTTATCCTCACATTTACACCTTTTATAGTAATTCATAGATTTACTCAGTTACTCTCTTTTATAGTAACTCTTAGAGGTACTTGTTAACCCCTGTTCATTAGTTACTCTCTTTTTTAGTGTTTGGATCCTTTGAATACATATAATATAAATTTTTATTTTTCTGAAATTGGCATCACTCCTGAACATTTGATTAGGGCCATTAGATTTTTTATTCCTGATTTTTTGTTTTCCAAAATTGGGACAGTCAAACTTTATATTCAAAATATATGTTATTCAGGGGCCTCTCCACACTCCTCTCCCACCCCTGTACTTGATAGGCCCGAGGAATTAGAGACCCTCAAAATCTTGGGAGTAAACTTGGCAATCCTGGGAGTTCTCTCCTTCCAGTTATTGTTCAGCTGTGTTCGTTTGCATGTGCAGGGACATGTATATAAATTTTGGACATCTTTTCTGCAGGAGTTATCGAGGCGTATTATGGCTGTTTGAATCGTGTTCAGCTCTATGGACCGACAAATTTTGCTCCCATCATCAACCATGTAGCTACTTTTGCAGCAGCTAATCGGGGTGGAGACAAGTATTTTGTCCTTTTGATACTAACTGATGGGATCATCACAGACATGCCTCAAACTAAAGAGGTAAGTAACATGTGGTATGAGGAAGATGTAAGTCATTCAGGGCTTTACACTGAAACTGAAAACTTTCAGTACTGTTGATATAACTACTCTTGGATATAGAAGACATTTCCATGCCTTTTCTAGAAACTGACAATAGCAGATGTAATCAAAAAGGAAGATTTTTTTATGTATAACCATAGGTATTACATGGATTGTACATGTGATATACCTTTTCCTTATATTTTTTTCCGTACTTGTCTGCCCTCTTTAGCATTAATGTCAGATATAGGCTAAGAAAAGGCCTCATTCACATGCATCAGTTCTCTAGCTGTAGTGCAGTGCTCCAAAACCACATTTCCCTATCCACGCCTAGGTCCCACAGACCTATCCATGGTTACCCTAGCCATTTCACATGCACTGGTTCAGTCCATTGACTGCTTGTTGATCCCTGTCTAGCACATATAGTATATAGACAAATATATTACCGTATGCATAGCAGCAGGAATATCTGTTGAGAAACGCATTATAATCCATGGATGATACACACTAACCCCTTCCCATGGCCAAATCTCATCTTTTGTGCTTCTAGTATCCACAAAAAACTGTCTACCCCCATATATTTTCAGAGGCAATACTTGGCTAAGGTTTATTGTGGATATAAGCATGTAATGCTCTTTGGATGAAGTGATCATACATCTGGTCACAGAGACTAGTGATTCAAATAGTGTGAGCACCAACAACCCACTTCAATGTGACTCAGCTTTCTTGAGGAAAGGTTGGTCTTCCTTTGCTCTTCTTAGCTGTCACTTTATTTAGGGAATTTTGCTTCTGGTGCTGTATTTCTTCCACTTTTGCTTCAAGATGTTTGGTTCTTACCTATTGAGGGAGGAGAAAGCCCGAATTTTCACCTGAGAGCAAAAAAATTTGGGTACACGTAAGATTTGTAAGTGCACAGAGCATTCAGCATGTACATTCAGGCAACTGCTTCTTGTGACACCTCATCAGTTCCTCATCTCATTCATGAGATCAAGGACTTGTATACCTTAGAAAATTTCAGGAACCTTGCCAGTTCCATGCCCAGACATCTGCAGATGATAATCAGGGCCAAAGGAGATATTACAAAGTACAAAAATATAAGTGTTACATAGTCTTTGAAGATGTTTAAGAAGGTGGACAAGGTTTTTAAGCAGACGCTGTAGGTACTCTAATGCTGTCAGCAGAATATACATAGCAAAGGATGAAAAAGCTTGAAGGGTGTGTGGAAACTGAAAAGCAGTATTGGATGATAATGGATATTATCTTTTCAGTTCAGGATGTGCTATTGTTAGGTGTATAGATATTGATAAGCAGAGTGCTGTATATTGAGATGTAATGAATTGTAGGTAGTGATGAAAGGTCACCAGAAGACACGTAGCTTAAACAGGGTGAAGAATCGTGAAAGGGAATCACTTATGGAGAAATGCAAAGTGACCCATCACCTTTTTTTGATGGAGATTATATGTATGCCACCCTATAGTATTGGAAATTGCAAATTGAAAAGGATAGATAGGCAGGTGGAAAGACAGAATGAAAGATGCTTTGAAGTTTGGGGACCTGAACATCTTGGGGGATGTGATACATGCAAGGAATAGAGTGAATAGGAGTGATATGGTATACTGGAGATAATGTGCTGCAAGTGGATTGAACCAGGGCATATGAAGCAGTTGGGAGAAACCACAGACAGGTCTGTGGGGCCTGGTTGTGGGAAGATGTAAGTGGATGAGGTCACTTCTTTGTTCCTGGTGCTATGTTGCTAAAGTGGAAAGTGCTGAACATGTATGAAAAAAGGTATGTTTAGCATAAAGACCCCTCACTTGAATCTTACTTGTTAACACGTAGTTGGCAATTAAGAGAAGAGGAGTGGAGGATGCTATCATAGTTGTTTGAGCATACATTACCATTACAATTATTATAATTGGGATCATTAATGTCAGTTAGGTTATGAAATTCATTCTTTTATGTGGGGGATTTAGAAAAACACTAATGACTCACATGAAAGATTATGATTGATTTGATTTATTCTGTTAATGAATATTTTTTTTAAATGTGTCTTGTCACCCTTTCCTGTATGTATAATGGGAATTTATGCTAAGAAATAGTTCAGAAGCATGTGGGTCGTAGATCAAATGAAAAGGTTCCAGTGTGAGACTCAGCAGCAGTGCTGGAAAGAAGTGAAAGAAAGGACTACCTGTTGGTATAATTGTTACTGTTGCTTACAATTAGCTTCAATTTGTTAAAAAATGGGAGTTGCCTTTGCAGCTTCAAGTTGTAGAAAGAATGGGGGTTGCCACTAGCAGTATGTACTAAACATTAAGTAATATTAATCAAGTAGAAATATGGAGGAAAAAGTCTATGATAAGGGGATGCATTAGATGGAACAGTATTCTATAGGACTCTTGAAAAAATAATTTGGGTTGTGTGAATGTTTCAAACCTCCAGGAGCTGTACTGAAAAAAACATCAGTAAAAAGAGGAACATTTTGGTGACTTGTTTTATGTGGCTTCATTTAAACAAGGAAACTTCTCAAATTTTGGGTATACATGCATTTCCAAAGGTATGTCTTTCAGCTGATTTGATTACTGGGTTGTCATTGTCAGATTTCATGCAATATATTTTATAACATTTATGATGTCTAATAAAGTCTTCTAAGAATTTTGCATCTCCCAAAGTATTCTCATTTATGGAACATCAGTCAAGAATAAACATGTGAAACTACTTGCATTAGAATTTCTGAGTAAATTTATTTAAGAGCTTATTTATCTTCTTTTTATTACAGGCTATAGTTAATGCTTCAACATTGCCTCTATCCATTATCATTGTTGGAGTAGGTGGAGCAGACTTTGATAATATGGAGGAACTGGATGGAGATGTTGTACGCCTCTCTAGTAATGGTCGGTATGCTGCTCGAGATATTGTACAATTTGTGCCTTTTAGAGACTTCCTAAAGGGGGGTGGGGATCCTAACTTAGCTAGGCTTAGGCTGGCTAGGGAAGTACTTGCAGAGATCCCTGATCAAATTTTGTCTTATATGAAAACTAATAACATCACCCCCCAACCATCCAAGATAAGTAATGCACACTTGCCTCCAGACCTAAGTTAATTTTTCTGTCTTTCACTCCTAACCATCACGGGTATAAGGCTGATTGCCTTTAGTGTTGTGTGTGTAGGGCTTGACAAATATTTTATTATAGACTGTACTGCACAGTCTTTGTATGTGATGTATTTACTGTATAATCTCTATTTGATATCATACAGTGTCCTTTGAAACCTGAACACTCTGAATGCCAGATCCTCCAAAACCTGGACATTCTGAAAACCTGCTGATGTCCAGGTTTTGTTTGGGATACAGGGATGAGAGAGAGAATGGCATTCCAAGTTGTGGACATTTTATCCGAGTGTTGCAATGGTACGCAGTTTTTCTCCCAAACCTGGAATACAACCTAATCTTAACACCCTTACACACCAATTAGCCCAGGTTTAGGATGATCTGCTCTGCTGCTTTTATGAAATAGTTAGGGTTATTCTTATTCAGAATAAGTGACATGAAAATCAGGCAATGTATGGTTTAACATGAATGTTATTTACTTTGCATAAGAGTGTGTTTTATACACATAAGACATATGTAGAGATTCAACTTGATCTGTAGATGTATTGGAAATATTACTGAGATATTTACAGAGATCCACCTTGAGTGGACTAATGTGTATGGACAATATCCATCAAAGTTTTCACTTGGCATAATTTCATTAGAGAAAGATTCATACTACATTAGCTAGATGAGTACCTCGTCCTTTATGATACTATTAGAAATATAGATATAGGGGAATATTAAAAGTGGCCAGTATCATAAGTTTGTTTCAGCTGGTAAATTTAACATGTCAGTGTTGCTTTTAGTCAACTGACAACAATTTACCCTACTTCCCTGTAGCATTATTAGTCTTTATTCTTAGGAGTGCTGGACTGTGAAGTTCAGAACTCACAGGAGTAAGTCTCAGTGATGCTATGAAGTAGTGAAGTGGAATTTTGTTAAGTGGAAAATAAATGTTGATCGCAAGAATACCATTGAAATTACGATCCAGCATTCCCAGGAATGAAACTCATTGAATCAAGTTTAGAGAAAGTAAAGGGAAACATTGTCAAAAAAAGATAGTGAAACCAGCAAAAAATGGATAACATATCTCCTTCAAAAAAATGTCCTTTGATACTTAAGTACATTAAATGACATTTGTTAGAGCTTTTCTGTGTTACTGTATTTTTTGTAAATATATTTGCATGTAAATAGTAATAGGGTTGACCTGTCATCATTTTGTTCTTGATTTACTGTCCATATACTTATTTCACTTCATTGTTTTGTTTCTTGATATGTCATTGTTATGTCTTTAGATTCCGTTTTACAGTATCTGCATGTCTTATTCATCACCTAGTTTTTATGATCATTAGTGTATGTTTTTAAAAAGACACCATTTTAAGTCTGGAGAAATTTTGATTTTTTTTAAATGGATACCATAGTGATTGATGATACAGTAAGTGTAGATTTTTTATTACATATGATTTACCAAAATGGTAAATCTAATTGTATTCAATAAGCCACTGCCCACTTTTCAGATGAAAATGTTGCTAGCAGTATCAGTAAAGAGAATAGATATGTATGTCAGCTCAGTTTATTGTCCAAGACTTACCTACAGTTGTCTTAAGTTTTTCTTAAAGAGTTGATATTTAGCTTTTAAATGTAGTGCTTACATAGTTTGAAATGTGTGAATGAAACACAAAGTTATTATTTTTGCATCGAACTTTCTAAATAGTTTTGGTAATATATGTATACAATTGCACAATTTATTGTCAAAGATTTAGCAACAAATGTCAGAACTTTTGTAAAGGAAGTCTGGTTGTTAACACTATACAAGTGAAGCAAGTGCCTTTAGCTTACACTATACACAGAGGCTTGTCAGGCATCAAGATTGAAGTTTAAGAAAATAGTTGAAGACATTAGCAAAAAATGAGCTCAAAAAATGTTATATTAGTATTTGGCTTTCAGCAAGTGTAGCATTGACAATTCTTTAGTCTATTTAATGATTAAATATATAAATATGAGTCATTAGTTTAAGATAACCCTTATGGTTGTCCAGTGACCAGACACATGAATAGCTGTGAGGTTAGGGGAGGGTATATATATCATCTGATTCATAGATGACAAGCAAAGCAGATAAATTTATAAACTATGAAACTAAATAGATGACTTTTCCCTGAGTATGGTCTGAGGTAGGCATTATTCACTTGCTCAATACTTCCAGGGGGTAGATATGTTAAGAACTTTTAGGATATAATTCACATTTTGTTATAGGTTCAGACACAAGCCTTCAAGCAAGGATTTATATGTTGAAAGTTTTAATGTTATTGTAAAGGTGGAGGCAATGAAACGACTTCTTCATGCCCTGAATCCTAAAATGTTGTGGAAATCTCAGGACAAAAGAGATTTGGTGAGGAAGATGACAGGATAAATTTTTTTTCGTTGGAGGCTTCAGTCACGGACTAAAGCCCACATCAAGGCTGGGCCTTAATTGAAACATGGGGAGTATAATGAAAGAGAAAGAGAAGAGACAAGGGATAGTGTTTATGAATTTTTGTGGAAGTGAAAAACCTGTCTTTTAAAATGTGCCAGGTCATAGATGTTTAGAAAGATGTGAGAGAGTATAGATTTCCAAAGCTTTGAGGTGTAGGAAAAGAAACAGTTATCAAAATGGCCTAACCCTGAGTTGCCAATGGCCACACCATAATCATGTGATGCAGCAGCTTGCTGAGTATTGTGTGGTTTAGTGAATGGTAGGGGCATGCAAGCAGCCAGCTCTTGGGAGCAAAAACCAAAGTTATACCTGTGCAAAGGAAAGTAAACCAACATTGTGACGCTGGGCAGGTGGGTTAAGTTTTGAAGTTAGCAAGGGAAAGTTGATAAGTTGGACCACTTTCAGCTTTGTCAAGTGAGGAAATAAAGCTAGAACCATATCAGATGTGAAAACAGTACTCGATACAAGGACAGATCAATCCTTCGTATAAACAGAGCAACAGTTTGGTAAACGAGAAATTATGAAATATAAATAGGACTCCCATTTTCTTAGAGGCAGTGGTAACTGTTTCTGTAATGTGGGGTTTCCAAGAAAGAGTGAATGTTATAGTAATACCAAGTATGTTCATTGATTCATGAGGTGGAATTACAGACCTGTCAAAGGAGAAAGGAAAGTAGTGAAGAATTTCCAATAGAGAGATAGGTAGAAACTGGGTCTTGGGGGCATTACACTTAACTGGGTTTCATTTAACCCACTGAGATGTCCTATCCAAATCTCAGTTTATTGAGGAAGTTGTGTCAAGACGAGATGCAGATCTATTGAGAGAAGGAGCAGAATTAAAGGATATGAGGAATGCAGCATTGAGTCATCATTATATGAGTGCATGTGGTTATTTGAGGAAGAAAGGAAATCGATGATAAAAAGGGGGAAAAGTGTAGGAGACAGACAGAACCTTGAGGGACACCATTGTTGTTGGAGAAAGGGGGAGAGGCTGGCCCATCAACAACCAAGGAGACAGATCAGCCAGAGAGGAGCTAGATATGAGGGTGCAAAGTGAGGGAGAGAAACCAGAAGAGTGGAGCTTAGAGGTGAGACCCTGATGCCACATCCTGTCAGAAGCTTTGAATATGTTACGGTCATCTACATAGGATTCAACAAAATCTACCTGAAGTGATAACCAGACATTAGTAAGATAGGAAAGAATATCACCAGTGAATCTTGCCTTACAGAAGCCACCCTGGTTATCAGGGAGAAGTCTGTGAGATTCAAGATGATTGAGGATATGGGAGTTGAGGAATGGTGAATGTCATAGCAACAGGATAACAGATAAAGGGGCTAGAACGATCACCCTTCATAGGGATGGGACGTACTAAGGCATGCTTCCAAGAAAAAAGGTTTTGGTTTTTAAACAAATGGAACAGATGAGCAAGCACATGTGCAAGTTCAAAGGCACACTCTTTCAGTACAAGGGGATGGATGCCATCAGGACTATTATTAGCATTGCTTATGGTCCAGACAGAAAAGTGCTTCTTGGACAGTTTGAAAAGAGATTGTGGGAAGGGGCATAAAATTAGTAAGAGGAACATCGGGGGGTGAAGGAATTTTAGTCATCCAAGGTAGAGATAGAGGAGAAATTAGAATCAAAGTGAGTTGCTATGTCTACAGAGAGACAATACTGTCAGAAGAGAAAAGTGGAGGAAAGGTTGAAGGACAGAAGTTGCTATCAATGCCCTTAGCTAAAGATCAGGAAGGCATATCAGTATTTGATATCACACTTTCTTTGAATAAAGGAATGCATTACCTCTCAGTTTATGTACTTGCAGTGATTACGGGTAATAATAAATGCTGAATGGGAATAGGAGGAAGGACAGTTTTTCCAAGCTCTATATGCCTGATCCCTTGCCAGAATGGCCTCAGAATAGGAACAGTTGAACCATAGATTGGCAGAGACAGATGCATCTCTCCATAATAAACAGTAATTTACCCAAGGAAAGTCAAAAAAGAATTTTTAAGTATTCCACTCAGCTTTGTTGAGGCGACAGTGATTACATTTAGAAGGGGATACTGGAGGAGTATGTGCCATTAAAACAGATATGTTTATGAGAGTATGGTCAGATGAACCAGTTGGGGGTGAGATGTGTAGTTACAGCATGAAGGATAAGAGGTGAAAAACAGTTCCGGAATATTAAGAGAGTGGTCACAGCCGTCTGGAATATGGATGAGGTGGTATATAATTTGCTCTAAATCAAAGGGAACAGATTTTAAGGGCTTCAGTCCCCCCAACATTCATATGGGAGGAATTCAAGCATTCCCAGTGTTGAACTTTGAAATCACCCAAGTAGAGGATCTCGGCTTGCGGTGAGAGGATATCATAGTCTCATGGCAGGAGTTTAGAGGTTTGAAGAAAGGTATAGAATTTGTATAATTAGGAGTGTAGTAGGCAGAAGAAAATCCTTGAGGCATTCAACAGGTGTGTCGGTGTTGGAATAAGAACAGATACCACCTTTGAATTGGAATCGTGAGTGAAGATTATAGCTCAGACTGTATAAGTTAATGGGCATTTCATATGTTTAACACAAAATTTGTGAGGATCTTAACCATCCAGAATTTTTTTGAAATATGGAATTCAGAAATTCATAATAAACTGGTGCTAGCATACACTGTACCTGCATTATTGCATCCATGAGTACAATACTTCTACTTGATATTAGGCAGCTCTAGAATGATAGGTTGTTTAATGTTCATAGTGATTCAGTAAAGTAGTTAGGGTCACAGCAGCTAAGGAATGTGGAGGAACTTTTTTTTTTTTTTTTTTTTTTTTTCTTTTTTTTTCCCCTCATAACCTCATTTTCACCCATAATCATTTAGGCAAGAATCCTTAAGCAGATATTTTGGTAGTATTTGAAATCTTTCCCACCCAGGTGCTACAACATGAACAGTTGTGAAGCAGAGTTGCATATTTTCGTGTTAATAATAAGTTATAGGTTGTAAGTAACAGAGGTGAAACCTTGTCAGTTCTGTCGCTGTCTTTACAGCAGTTGTAGTGAGTTTTGCATAAGTTTTAAATTCCTTTTGTTGTAGAGTAGTCCTTCCACTCCATACCCATCATATTATAACTTAAATATGTGCATTACACATGACATCTATAGGATGGATGTGAGGAAATGAGGCCTTTTCTTCCTCTGTTCCTGGCACTAACTAGCGAGCATACCTAAAACATATCCCGTACCTCTGTCTGTCTTTTTCCAAAGCTTTTGGCTTTTGGAATCTGGAAGCTCAGGGCAAAGATAAACAATATAAAGTAGGTCATTTTGACCCTTTGCTAGTACTTGCAAAAGAATCATTGCTAAATAATTGTATTGCCTGGTGGAAACTGGAAAGATGAACAAAAATCGTGCTGAGGTGTGAATAGAGTGTTGAATGTATATAGGATGAGTTTACAGGGTAGCAGTAAGGAAAAAGGTAGATAATGGACACAAAAAAAGCAGTAAAAGACTGCAAATGTGATAACTGCATTTATTGAATGGGGAAATCCTTGAAGTTATAGGAAAGCAGACAGTATTGAATGGTATGTTTCTAAAGATTTTCTTGAGGGATGAAGTTGTGATTCTACATCATGGATGTAGAAAGTCTTCCAATATCTGAAACATCTTAAACATAAAGAATGGTTGAGTTTGTTATTACTGAGACTTGAAATTCATGAATTTACTTTTATTTTAATTCAAGAGTCTGTGAATGATAAAAACTTTGGAGGAATAAATCATTTTTTTTTTCTAAATGTAAGTAGAATTTGTATTCTTATTTACATAAATGGTGAAAAGCTATAATACAGAAGAACATTTTCTGCTGTTAGTATATCAGTTGGCCATAATCCCCAGATAAAGTTTCAGTGTGAAGGAGGAGTTGCCCTCTGTCCCGTTGATTTTTTCCTGCTAGGGCCTGACAGACAAACAGAGGGTGCAACAGTGTCCTTGTCTTTTCCAGACATAACGTGGGACTGTGTTGTCAAGTGGCAAACCCAACTAATGAATATCTGATGTGAACTGCTATGTCTAGAATAGCTGATTTAGTAGCTTTAACTCATTAGAAATGGTTTAAACACAAATCATCCCATGCTTTCAATACCCACCATGAGATGATAGCCCCATTCAATTCATGGAGCTTTACCTTAACATAATTCATATGTCTTCCTCATTCTAGATATTATGTCGATATGTTCGTTAGAGTCAAAAAATTGTGGATCATGTGACACTAATTGCTCCAGTTTTTGGTACAGTATCAGAAATTTAAGGCATGTGAATCAAGCGGATACTTCCAAAGGAATTGCCATTTCTTTTAGAGTGACTAGCATAGCATGTGTTGTAACTGATGGATAACTTAAGAGAAAGAGTATGAGATGAAAAAAGATATAAATAAATCAGCTCCACTGTTGCATGTAGATATGACTGATACAGGTAGAAAGGTCATAGGAAGAGGGAAAGACAGAGGAAGGAAAAGAAATCCACAGCATTGTTTTTTAGACAAAGAGGTATCATAGCTGCAAGTTTTTACTCGGAAACTATGGAAAGCAGCAGCTAGATTTGTACCACAGGTTCAAGCATTGGTGGTAGGGACATGTGATGACAGATCATGTGAAGAGCAGCTGAGATAATACTCTTAATACTGGGAAAAGCCATCTGTACTACAGTAAATAGAAAAGGATGGAGAAAGTTAATGCATGGAGAATTAATGAGACAGAAGGCTTTTGATTTCATGCGTTGCAGTAGAAAGGTAGAGGAGGAACCACCCACGTATGTGAACAGTACTGTATACATGGATGAATAAAACTGTAGCTGGTAACAAGAAAAATAATTTAAGCATCTATGCAACACCCCCAGCTTTTGAAAAGTAGACTTTGTGGTGTCAGCTATGTGGGGTTTCCTCGAGAGAGTTAAGGATATGGTTATACAAAAGATATTTTAGCTCTTTTGCAAATATGGTCAGTGCAAGGAGGAGAACCTATATTGGCGTGAGGAATAGAGGGAAAGTTGTAAGAAGTGTTTAAAAGTGGAATTGTCAAAATTCAGGTAAATAGGGTCAAAAGTTGAAGAGAGAAGGAAGAGAGTAAGCAACAAGACTGCAGTAGCACAAGAGAGGGAAATCACTGCATCAGTGACTTTACAAGAGGTCAGCCAAATAGGGACTATTCAGTAGAGAACAGAGACAAGCAGAAAAGCCAAAGGAAGGAAGTTCGAGATGCAGAGACTTATGCCTTCCCTTGTAATATGCTTTGAATTTTGATTGATCATTTTGATCATGAACCATGCTAAATTTAGCATATTTAGAATTAGGATCATTTAAAAGTGAGTTAACCCATGTCAGAAGTTAACCTTTTCCCTTCACCTTTGAATTAACTCATGTTAGAGTTTAATATTTTTTCTTCACCTTTTGTTACTTTTCTTCACCTTTTGTTACTATCTTATATGTTAGTAGAAATGGTAGATTTCAGCAGTAAGGAAAGCTTTTTCATGGATATGGTCTGATATCCACTACTGTAAAACAAGCACCCATGGGCTTCAAGCACAGTAGCCAGAATGCTACTTGGCACAGGTAGACTTGATCTATAAGAACATTTTGTATTTTGTTGACTACATCTCGCCCAATACCCCCATGGTAAATATGAAACTGGAAGGCATGTCAGTGAGTGAAATTGTGGTTTTAGGATTGTTGTTGAATTTAGACACTGGCATTAGGGCATTTATGGCTATCCCACACATACATGAAGGAATGGCAAGATTTGGCAGTTGTAGGAATTGCAGCCTTTCAGTGTGGTTGAGTAGCAACATCAGAAATTGTGCTATGGTTAACTTTAGCTGATTATGGAAGATTTATAGTGGGAGGAAAACAAATTGCTTTGAAATCATATCTTTATGGTTAGTGTGTTCTTGTTTTCTACATGTCCAAGGACCAAGACGACCACATCTCTGATTAGTGTCTTACCTCTTTTCTAACACTCTGCTTTGCAGCTGCACTGTGGGCTGATAGTTTGATGGCACAGTATATGCTTGTCTTACTCGCATGATCTTATTCCAAGGCTTATATGGATGTTATATGGCTACGGTCAAAAGTTTATATAGCATTATTTATGGTCTGCTTATTGATGTTTTGATTGTGATATTTTGGTGCATTCGAAAACTAGATTTTCAAATATACATTGTCTTGTGACACTTCAGGTGAATGTTGCCCTCTGTTATTGAGCCTAAAGGATTTAAAGATTATTTTTTTTATGTTTAATATATCCTTTCAGGTATTTGGATTTGGGCATGATATAGCTTTTGAATTTAGTCCAGTATAAAAGTGAGGTAACCTTAGGTCATGATGATGATATAGAGGTGGTTGCATGAGTTGGTGGTGCCATTAAGACTGGTGTTTTCTCAGTACAGGATAGTTTACTTTTGTTTGCTATCAACTGTTCTCAAAGGGACAAGTTGAAGAGTGATTTCAGGTGAGGGAAATTGTTACAGTTTTTTATTTTGTTTATTCCTGAGAGTTTAATTTTATCCAAAGTAGTCACGTCATTGGTAACCTCAGGTGATTAGACAGCAGGCTTCCATGAAACTTTGAGAATGGAACATTTTCTAGAATTCTACTGTGTTCTAAAGAAGTGCCACAGTCACAATTAAGGCCTTGAAAGAATGTTGGCACCTTATTTTAGATTACAGTCCTTTCACCTAAGGCAGATAAAAATTCTAGTCTGCCTGCTTGTAACTCCCCTTAAGTAGGCCCTTGTCTGATGGGAAGGGTAATAATCAACTTTCTACTTTTAACTGGAAACTCAGGTTAATGATAAAGAGCATAAATTCTTTTTTCCAGCAGACAATGCTTGTCTCAGGAAATTTGTGAGCAAGGAGACAGGTACATCTAATTGCACATATGAAAGGACTGAAATCTAGAATGAGTAGAGATTATCATCCAACATGCTTAAAGACCTTAATCATGACTTTGTCTTGAAGACAGCAGAATTTCGAAGATGTTCCATTGTTAGTTTCAAGGAAGACTGGTGTCAGATTCTGTAATGCTGTATCCTTTGGACTGGAAGTAAGCTGCCATCATCCTGCATAAGTTTAATAGATCTGTCGCTAAAAATACAAATTGTTAGGCAGTAAGAGGATCACCCTTTAGCTAAATAGTTCAGATACATAGGTTTTGGAATTTGAATGCTTGATGCTTTGCCTATGAGTTTTCATTCCAGGACTGGAGTTAATGTTCTTTTTGTCCGCTTATTGAAGGTTTTATTGATAATGAATGTTGTGCTTAGTCAGTTTGTAATCTCTGCTAAATTCCCTCCCAACCTAATTGTATTTTTTGTTTGGTAAGGAAGGTAATTTGTTTTGGCAGAGGGTGATGGGAGTTGCTCCTCTTCCCTATGTAATCCCTAATTGGCCATAAATATATATATTTATTTATGACTTATTATACTTGATCACTGTTTTCTACATTAGCGAGGTAGCACCAAGAAACAGATGAAGAAAGATCCATTCACTTACATAAACACATATATACATACATGCACATATATGCATAATGCATACATATACATACCAACATATGCATATATACATACATATACATACATGCAGTATGATGGGGATGAGAGGACCTGGGAAGTGAGTCAGTTGTTGTTCGCGGATGATACAGCACTGGTGGCTGA
>JAYMFT010005385.1:0-17154 GCA_038088735.1 Panulirus argus | reverse complement strand
TTTCATGCTGAAAAGGATTCTGATGTGAAAATCGTGTTTTGGGATCATCAGATTCTGTAATTAAGCTTTTAATAATTGTATATTAGGTACATTCCATTATTATTACCTTCATAATTATACGCTATATGTGAACCCAAAGTGGCCCAGCAAATGTAAAACTCCATTTTCAGATGACCAATAGGTTATTATGTCCCCATTCCACACACACATACACACACACACACACACACTCACACACACACAGGTGGCAGGGAACCACCGACCAGGAAGGTACTGCCGCCTAGGTATCGGGAGAGGTGTAGTGACAGCGGCGCACTATGTTGGGTATCAAGTTCTACTCAGTGGCCCAGGTTGCTGTCTTTTATTTTCAGCCTCAACTACACGTGGGTTGCTGGCGTTCAGTCCACAAACACACACACACTTCCTCTATCTTACATAAAACTCCCGTTAACATATATCTGGCACAACTCTTTAATCATAACTCAGTACTGAGTTCAAGGGGTAAGCAATCAGCACCTATCCATGCCTAATTCTAAATCTAGTCAGACGTGATAAAAGTTACAGAGATGGAGCCCCACATTCAGGATAAGTAGCTAATTACAAATAGGTAATTATACACAAAACCGTAGTACGAAAAAAAGCTACATTACACTTTGCTGTACGTGATCTCAGGTCTCAAGGTTGGTCTTGTATGTCTGTCTGTCTTTCAAGTTATTCGCCTTACGTCCGTGTCTAAAATTATCTAATAAATAATGCTCTTGTATTATTACATAAAAAAAACTTTCCCATTGCGTAACTAAACATGAGAATAATCTCACTGCATGTAATAGCTAACAGGTTTCAAGTAGTGCCCTGTTTCAGTACGAATATTATATTTTCGGGTTACGTTTTCCCTCCACGCTCAGAGTCGCCCCCAGAGCGGGTTACTGACACGGCAAACGGTAGTCTCTTACGTAAGAGGTTGTTCCTCAGTTTCAAGAGAGAGATTCTGATACATAACGAAGTTTTAGTTCACCTTGACCTTGATGAGCTACAGCCAGGAAGTTGGGCTAGATAGTTTTACCTTCGATTCAGTTATGTAGAAGGATTCGTGGTGATGTAAATTCGTTATAAGGTCCTCTTTTGAATCAATTACTCAATAGCGGTCAGAATGGTAGTCCAGATACTTCTTCTCAAATGTATATTAACGCAGCTTTGCCACAGCGGTTGGTCACTGTCAGTAGACAGCTCACCATAGTGCTCACATACCACCCCATACGCCCAGCTGGACCAGCGGTAAGGCGATCATTTGAGAGGAGAGGAGAAGGGGGGTTCACGTGTGCGTCAGGTGGCGACAGCAGCAGGGCGGGATTCCTCCTCCTCCTGCACAGACGGCAATAGCAACATTCCGGTCGCAAGCCCTTGCTACACCTGCCTGATAATAATAAGTCCAGTGTTCTTGACAGTCATCGACTAGCGCCATCAACGTATTTAAAAAACCGTCAGGTACGCATACAAAAAAAAAAAAAGGAAAAGACTGAACAAGGTCGGCTTTGTTATTACATTTAACTAGCATGACCCTGGCAAGACACCTGGTAAGGGGATCATGCCATTTGCGGTATACAGTTCTTAAAACTCCTTACGACATAAGATTTAAATATAGCTTAAAACCTGAATATTATATTTCAGGACATGTTCACGGGGATAACGCGGTGGTGGTGGTGGTGGCGGCAACAGACCTCCTTCACACCGTGGTGGCGTAACTTTATAGAGAAGAAAGGGCGGAGGCGCCCGCCGGCCGACGACTAGCCCTTCGCAACACGTGCACTACCTCGTGAGCAGTGGTGGCAGTACTCCTGGTCCGCCTCGTGATGTTCACTCTAACCGGTAAGTCGGATTATCAAGAATAAAGTACTTTCTTCGTAATATACAGCTTCTCCGAAACGAGCGTGTTCTCGTGGTCGTTCGTTAGAGAGGAATTCGTGCGACTAGAGTCTTAAAAGATGTACTGAGGATGAAGTTTTCTAGGGATTTATTTTGCTACGTTGAAAACTTTATGAGTTCAGCAGCTTCCTGCTCAGATGTCACAGTCTGATCTAGGTTAAGGATTTAACATCTCTCTTCATATATCTATGGTAATGAAACTGATATTTGCTTTAATGAAATAGAAGTCCGAAAACATTATCCTAACATTAGGTGTGATACGTCATAGGGATAAATTTTATTTTACTTAGCAATACATATCTTATTTTTGGTCTTATAGTGTCTGGCAGGATGTCCCAGTCTCACGGGGCGGATACCGACGTATACTATATAGGGGAATAAACCATGAATTACTACGGATTTCAAGTAGTTTTACGCATTCGTATTTCGTTGAAAGTTCACCAGTTGTACTCAATCTGCATGAAATATGCAAAAACAACCCATCAATATAGAACATGTTGCTGTAACGGGGGTGGTGTCAAACTCTCGTGGGATATGAAGACCAGCAGAGGCCGTGAGGCACCAGGGCGTTTGTTTATGTAGACGTGGCAACAGCGCTATAGTGTGTGGTCGGCCGTAGGAGTCACTGAGTACGCCAGTGGAAGTTTCCGCTCGCCTCTCGTATTATGGGTTAATTATTCCATAAACTGTGTGTGCCTGGGATTTTACAAGTCATGTAAATAGTCTTTGATTATAATGGATAGCCCAGAAACACAGCTTGGCTCCGGCTTTATCTTATCCGGTCGTTTTTTTTTTGTGATAAAAGGAATCTTGTTAGTTTCTAGAAAAGTTAGGATTTCGTCAAATAATTTGGTGATTATATGGCAATGAATGATAACCAATTACCATTTTCATGGTCAATATTTTCGCATGGAGTAATCGTACGTGCTCTATTGGATTAAAGCCTGATTTGAAACTTCTAAGAGGAGCCAAAACCAATGTCCCATCACTCAAGACAGATATAGATATTCAGAGCTTTACCTCCGATCGGCTGGATCTGAGCAGACTTGCGCAAATAAACATGGAATGGGCAAGGTGAAATTTAAAGTTGAACGAAACGAATATATAAGTCAAGGCAATAGAGCCTCTCCTTGCGGCCATAGTTACCAAGCAGATCCAAACGAATGAAAATAAGACGGTAAACGATGCCAGAGACGAAATTGGGCCGGAGGCCAACATTTTCACTTACCCACGAAGGGTCCTGACTTTGGGCTCTCTCCCCACCCACCCATCAGTTAACCGTTTGATTTCAAGGATTTTGTTTTTCTCGGTGATTTAAGCGTAATGAGGCCATCCATAACAGTGGACGCAACGTGTTTCGGGGATGCTTGTAAGAGCTGACTTTTTCCATGAGAAGAAATCTGAAGTCCGAACCTATATCGAGGGCCCACCAGTAGCTGCTTGCTTGTACCAGAAGAGTACTGGCTCAAGGTCCTGCCTATTATTGACAGGGTCTAACAGCTAGATCACTCTGATTAACTGGTATCGGTGTTCATTCATTTGACTTGTAACATCTTAAAGTTCACTTAGCGATATAATGATACAAACGAGCATTCGTACTATAACTGATTCCTATGTATTGTTTTATACTATGTGTTGCATGTTTAGATTTATTGTTCTGTCAGTGATACACTTTTAATAATCAGTAGTTGCTCAACAGACTAGCTAGCTATGTTTCCGAAATAACATGACGTGTAACACTTTCATAGAGTTGGAAAATTGACAGTGAATTTCTTGATCAAGAAATATAGATTATCTATTTACAATTGGCGATTAGAACTACGATAATACCAACTCATTTCAACATTATGGTCACAGTATTAGGCAAACTGCTTTCAACAATCCGGGAACTCTCAGGTTCTTCCTAACTGTTTAGACAACAGCATCAGGAAAGAGTAGTATGAAAGAGAACGGGTCGTTATGTACCCGATCGAGCTCATGCTAGGCTGAAGCCTGGCATATCTGTTCACATCATCGACATGGTAGACGATGATTATTACCTGGACCTCTTAACGTCGACGGTTGCTGGAGAAGCGTATATATATATATATATATATATATATATATATATATATATATATATATATCATCTATAACTACTCCAGGAACTCTTCTGAGGAAAACAGAATATGTTATGGGTAGGAAGGAAGTGGTGAGAGTGAGTATGGGAGGAAAACTACTGAAGACAGTAAGGAGTTTTATTGTGGGATTAAGGCGTGTTTATAAGAGTAGGAAGGAAGGTGAGTGGTGCCAGGCGAAGATGGGCGGCATCAAAGGTTGTGCGATGTCACCATGGCTGTTTCAGCTGCTGTTCATGGATGGGGTGGCGAGGAAGTTAAATGGGAGGACGTTAGAGCTAGGATCGGGTCTGGATGCGCGTATTAGGCCCTGAATTCATGAGAACGAGGAAGTGAACTTGATGGAAATGATATGCATGAGGACACTATGTGGTGCGTGAAGCTGGTCAATCGTAGGCGTAATATGGGAGAGTTAATGTCATCCACAGCAGTGATCACTTCAGTGTAAGGAAGTGTTGAAACTCTGATGTCATGTGATCCTCACGAACACGCTTCCGTCCTCTGTGCTGGAGGAGTTCAGTACAGTGGCGGACAAAGGTCCTGGGGTTCGCCCGATCAAAGCTGCATGCACCCATTGGCTCGACAGGCAGTCACACAGAGGCCCCTTACACGGCTCCAGCCAATCGCGTACCGGAAATGTCCCTGACCTATAGCTCGTCCCAGGACTGTTGTTAGCGACGGTTCACAACCTTCAGGATGAGGCTGAGAGGGATAGGATTGCGTAAGGTTGACTACCGAGTCGCTTTTTTCCTGAAGAGGTGCATGGATGTAACGTTCCGCACGTACACTGTAAGCTGCTTGAGATACAGAGACGGAGCACTGCGTCTGGCTGAGTACTGTCATATGAATGATGCATTCTTTGGCCACTTTTACCTTTAGCATGGGACAGATCATCATCTCCAGTTCGTGTTTGCCTCTGCTGCACGAATTCCAGCGTGACCTTCACCAAGAGCCATGACGCTTGTCTGATACGCTTGGAGCACGTGACTCATAATTTCATGGTCACCCTGTCCGGGATGCTCCTCAAAGCACCGTCAACGCTGATTAGCAAGGTTACCACATACTATGGATATAGTACATAGTGCCATAAAGATTCTAAAAATTTCACTTTAAAGGCGGCTGATACAGCGTTTTTTTTTTTTTACCTGATAAGATTATTAGTTAACTCACTTGCTCTAGGCAATCAGGAGAGACAGGAGGGGAGATCGGTTGCTATAGCTAACAGCTTATTATGACATTAAGGATCATCCATCTCGATCGCTGTTTCATTTCTTCGCCAGATTCGTTAAAACTGTTCTAGAGCAGTGAGACAGGATATATATTACTCACCCCGACGCTTCTTGGACATAGTGAAAGTCATCGTTATTTTCCTGGATATTGAAATGCAAGTCATCGTTACATCGTTTCAGATGAATCTGAAACCGAAATGTTTTATTGACATAATTTACATCAGAAGGACTGAGGTAGTTAGTATTCTACCCCGTACTCATCTTTATTTTCTCTTTATGAGTTTTACGCAAAAAAAAATCTTATAAAGGTCAAACATTGATGCAAGATGTGTATTGTAGGGATTACCTATACTTCAAAATGAGTGACACTGGTTCATTCCATCACCCTTCATCAAACCGTCACACTTCATATGAACGATACTGATTCATTTCCCTGCCAGTCACTGAACTGTCTCACTTTGCTTTACTGCTTCACATGTACAACACTGTTTCGTTCCATTACCAGTCACTTAAAGGTCTCACTCTACTTCACATGCACAACACTGGTTCAATCCACTACCATTCACTGAACCGTCTCACTCTGCTTCACACGTGCATCACTGGTTCACTCCACAACCAGTCCTTGAACCATCTCGCTGTATTTCACACGAGCGACGGTGGTGGTTCATTGCATCACGAGTCACTGCACCCTCTCACCCTGGTGATCGGACGGAGTTTCATAGCGGGAGAAAACTGGTTGTCAAGGTGAACTTGGTCATTTGAGAATAGGCATTATCTTTGCCCTAAAGCTAAGTAGGTGGTGCCGGGTATAGACGTTCACCTGATGTTCGAAACGCACGTCTTACGACTGGAATCCGAGATTAGTTATAATCGCCAATCCCTCGTCCGGACTTCTGTGGTGGTAGTTCAAGGCTTCCCTTACACCCGTGTGTGATCGTAATATTAACATACATATGCCGTTAGTCATCTGATGTATCCAAGGTCCTCATATTGCTTTAAATGTTCTGTAAAACATAAAGGGGGCTTTTCAGAGACAAGGGAATAGCGAAAAAGTGAAATAAATCTTAAGAACACTTCCTAACGTATTGGAAAATAGTAATAATGATAGTCTTGTTTACTTGGGTACGTGGCCGGCCGAACGTTCAGTTGGTGCGTTGGCTGTGTGACCCATCAGGTGCCGGGCGGCTCGAATACAATTCGTTCTCTGACGTCTTCGCCGTCGTCGCGGTCGTATTTCATCAGCCTGGCCTTCCTGACAACCACACGCACCCACCCCTTTCCTCTCCTGCTCGCGAATCCCAACAGGTGTTACGAGGAGACCACCAGCTGTCCAAAGGGGTACGTAATGTTAGTATCATATAAACTCCAGTCACCGGTACCAATGGAATATGAATGATTTTTATGCTAAGGAACTGTGAATGATATATTTTGCGTATATGCCCTCGTGTTATACAAGAAACTTAGGGTCTGTTCATTTTTGAAGTAGAGATTGAAGCGAGGAAAGGCGAGTGTGTGATAGCTTATAGTGACTTTAGGCGTAGGCAAAACGATTGGGAAGAGGATATTGTGAGAGTGAATAGCCCTCGAAATGAGGCTTATTGGCTGCGATTCCAGGAGAGAATGGGTGAAGAATGGCAAGATCTAAAACCCATACGAAACTAGGAGAGTGGAATCAGTGGACGAGGAATTGGAGGTTATATAGGGAATCTTTGCATGAGCGTGTGGGTGAAGTGTGTGTGTGTGGCTCGCGGAAGGTGTGGGTGTGTGGATGTTTGAGGGAGAGTAGTGAGTGGAACGAGGCAATTAAGTTACCTTGTGAATGTATTACACCAGCTGGGCAGACATACAACCCTTGCTGCCAATCGTAGACCAACTGTGAGCACAGACAGCCTGATTTAGTACAGATCCATAGAACAGCCTTGAGGACACGTAAACCGGCTTCTCAAGACAAACAAACCTATTAGAGAGAGTCGTAAACCAGCCTTGATGGCACACGTAAACCAACCGTCCAGTCACATAAACCACTAGACAGACAGGTACACCAGCCCAACCCAACCGGCCAGACACCTTTGACGTCCGAAGAAAGACACGTACCAAAACTAGCCTTAGAAACAGGCCATGAGTCTACTAGTATCCACAGATCCGCCATGGAGACAGCGCCCAACCACCTATATCGGCTCCCAGACCTCCCGACATATTTGTTAATTGGGTGGTCATGTCGGCCAAGACCTCTCTCCCACTCCCGCCCCCACCCCAGACTACCGCCACAACATCAGTGGTGGCCAAGGCAGGCACCCCCCCCCCCTGCCACTCCTCCCCACCCCAACAATGATGGCCAAGACTCCCCACCAAGCCCAACAGTAGCAGCCAAGGCACTCCCCACTCCCCCATCAATGATGACTTAAGACACCACCCCCATTCACCCATCACATCATATTAGTCAAGCCCTCCCTCCCTTTCCTCCCTCATCTCCCTTCTCAACACCCATTAAGCCACCACGCAGGGAGGGAGGGAGGGAGGAGGAGGACAAGGTCCTGCCACTAATTAAAGCTCCCTTGACGGACGCCTCAGCCACGACACCAACCAGTCAGTCAGTAAGTCAGTCTGGTACACCACGAACCAGTCAGTCTAGCACAACATCAGTCTGTCTAACGCAGCACCAATCAGTCGGACAGTCTGACACACCACAAATCAGTCAGGCAGTATGGCACAGAACCAATCAAACATCTAATCACAGAGCCAACCAACCAGTCTGTCAGGCACAGCACCAATCAGTCACTCAGTCGGGCACAGAACCAACCAGTCAGTCAGGCATAGCATCGACTAGCCAATCAGTCAGGCTCAGAACCAACCAGCCAGTCAATGAAGCACTGCACCAACCAATCAGTCAGGCATAGCATCCAACAACTAGCCAGTCAGTCAAACACGGCAATGATAACCTAAGACTGTGTCTGTGCGTGTGTGTTGATGTGTACGTGTGTAGGCTTGTAAATTTCGTGTGTGTCAGTAGGCGTAAGTGTAAGTGTATATGAAAGTATATAAGTGTATATGCGTGTGTGTATATATACGTAAACATTCTGGTATTCATTATTCTCAAAGTTTCTAGTCTTCTGTTCTAAAATTTGTTTTTATTTGTACTGTTTTATTGGAGACCAGCTATATTATGCTCGTTACTTTTCTAGTACTTTTGTTACGTGAATTATATTGATAGAATAAGATTTAGATAAATTTGCATAGTTCTGAATACATCAAGATTGTCTCTGTAACGGTAAACCTTTGAGCGTTATCTGTACGATTCTTTTTTTCCTACACGTTATCTAATATTGCCGTAACCTTGTATATGTTAGTTATCACAAGATATAATATACACTACTCCTTCGAAGCCTTAGCGTCCGCCGTGTTATTTTCGGCATTCAGAGTTGCCCCAAACCCACAAGCACACACACACACGCACACACTTAAATCTCCTTGAACTCGTTTGCCCAAGCATGCAGAGGCCCTGTCGAGGCTAACGAAGCTGTGTCCTCGAGATCTGTTGGAATCTGCAAGCCCATCTTTGCCAAAATGATTCGTCTGCTTCACATGCAATACATGTTAACTTAGACGGCACGGGCAGATGCATGCCGTAATCAAGGTCATCTCATTAACGTTATATATACATACAGCGTTAAGCCAGCTACGCATTTTAGCGACCAGCCCTTTGGAGGAGGATGAACAGCTGGGTTAACTGTGGACTTGCTGCCGCGACCCGGATTAGAACCGATGCGGACTCGACCCACGAAGGGCGGCCCGTGGTTGCTTCACAGTCAGCAACGCTGACGGCTCTGTCGAATAACGTGAATTGCATGGACGGTATGAGTTACCAGAGCGGCAGGAGCAGAACCCCTGATCTTTTTCGGTTCCCAGTTCGACAGAGATGATCACTCCTTGATGAGGGTCGAGCCCAGGAATCTCCCGAACCTGTGCAGGCAATTCTGGCTTCGGAAATCTTAATGGGACATTGGTACAACATCTCACTCCCTACATTCTTCTCTAGGAGAATACCTCCCGCCGACCAGGGACTCTAAGTATGAGAGGCAGTAACCCTGATCGAACTCGTAAAACAAAAACGAAAAAAAGATCGGCTATGAGCTCTTTAGAGTCATGGCCTTTGGTAGGGTCGACCAGGCTGGTTGCCAGGCCAGCGATGTAAATGCCGGAGTCTACCAGGAGACCAGACGACCAGATACCACCGCTTAAGGTACCGGTCACACTTTGCACTGGTTGAAAAACTGGTCACGCTCAGGGTGGGTCTCTACCAGAAGGACGTAGCGCAAGAGAGTGGATGTTAGGGCCAAGAGGATAGTCTGAGCAAAGGTCAGTATATATATATATATATATATATATATATATATATATATATATATATATATATATTTCTAAAGACTCCTGCATCCTAGGCTGCGCTACTTCCAGTAGCAGGAAGATGTAGACTCCTTTGAGGTGAGAAGTTCTTCTACGAGACAGTACCCCCAGTGGCACAGCTTCGCCAAAGGTGACTACAGAAGGAGGACTGAGTGAGGAAGGAGGAAATTAGAGAAGCATCTGCAGGTAGTGAGAGGGAGGGAGGAAGAGAGCAAGAGAGATGGAAATGATTAGAAGGATGGAGGGAGTTGAACAGGAGGAGGAGGAGGAGGAGGTGGGAGGATGAGGGTTAGTGACCCGTGGTGGCGACAGTAACGTGTTGTATGCATCCTTGACATAAATACACGAGTCGACTGGCTGGCAGGAGAAGCCTTTCCACCAGTGCCAACGCTTGCTGGTGGCTCCGTGCCTGGTGTCAGGCCCAGTGTCTTACCTGGTTGTCAGGGCAATGTCATGCCTGGTTGTCAGGGCAGTGTCATGCCTGGTTGTTAGGGCACTGTCATACTGATTGTTAGGGCAGTGTCATGCCTGGTTGTCAGGGCATTGTCATACTGGTTGTTGGGGCAGTGCCATGCCTGGTTGTCAGAGCAGTGTCATACTAAATGTTAGGGTGACGGCATACCGGGTGTCAGGGCGGAGTCATACTAGGTATCAGGAGAGTGTTATGCCGGCTATCAGAGGAGTGTCACACTAGGTATCGAGGCAGTGTCAAACGGGGTGTTAGGGCATTATCATATTGGGTGTCAGGGCAGTGTCTTACTGGGTATTAGAGCATCACTACGTCCTACAATACATACTTCATACTAGTGAGAAGTCGTCTTTTGTGAGGCCTCTGGTGTGAACTGTGGGTGTTGACTTCCTTGACATATTTCCCAAGATGGTGTCCGTGTCACCCATGAAAACTATATTACGTTTTGTCCTCAATCTGTCGTACTAAGTTTCGTTCGTCGTCAGGCATTTGCTCTACGAAATAAGGCAGAATTGATTAACTCCTCTGCAAGATAATTAAATGGTAAATAATTTTATATCTAACTGA
Source organism: Panulirus argus (assembly GCA_038088735.1). Taxonomy (NCBI): domain Eukaryota; kingdom Metazoa; phylum Arthropoda; class Malacostraca; order Decapoda; family Palinuridae; genus Panulirus; species Panulirus argus. Next base: position 6,445 of record JAYMFT010005385.1, on the reverse strand, counting down.
AGATTATGAACAATAAATATTTATCTTCATTCAGAAACAATTTTACTGCTGCAGGATTTGAGAGTTCTCGAATAATGCATTATCACCAGAAACAACTGGACAGATTCTGGTCACGTATGTATACCTCCCAACACGTTATAGTATCCCCCCCCCCCTAGTGATGGATTTACCATAACTCCCTCATTGTATCTGTATGAGCAACAGCATCACAGTACTGAGCTGGACGGCCCTTGGTTCCTTCAGCCCGTGTAATGTCCTCCTCAGCCACGCCACACGACCTCGCTACATAAGAACTGTGCATGCAGATGACGCAAGGTCTGTTAGATTAGCGTCTGTCCACCTCTGCCAAAGCTGACTTTGAGGTCGTGAACCAAGGTAGTATGTATTCTGAGCGGGAGGGGACTTCGTCAGAGTGACCGAGGAAGCGTCGCAAGTGTGGGAGTGAACCGAATATTCCCTCACTGACAGGTCTGTGGATCCTGAAGGGTGGCAAAAGAAGCAGGTGTACCTAAGATATTGCTCAGGTGTGGGGAACGTACGTACATACGTACATTCATCGACCACGGTTGGGTTCTCCAGTGTTGCCTGGAGGTGGTGACGAGAAGTCGACGTCGTAGAAAGAGGAAATAAAAATTAGATGTCGAGTTCTGAAACATAACGTTCGTGGTCAAGCTCCGCTGGAAGGATTCGTATCTGTCAGGTAGCACATCGGAGGAACCTCTTCAGAGTGGGTTGGGGATAACAAGTGGCGTGTCATTGGTATTCTTGACTTGGAGTAGTGATTGGGTATGATTATATATATATATATATATATATATATATATATATATATATATATATATATATATAGTTTTAAATGGTTCACTAAAGTTTGTTTCCCTCAAAACACCAGAGGTAGTGTTGCACCCCCACTTGGTGGGCGAAATTCGAAAGTCGGGCTGTCTGAGGCCAGGGGAGCCACGAAGTGATATTCCTCTGAGCGTCCTCATACGTTCGTACGGGAGGAACTGATTACATGAATGGTCTTGCGAGTCAAAGGGACGAATGATGATGATCACTTCGACAAGCCAGTTAGACAGATCAAGACCTACCTCCTGACAACAAGACCTGTTTAATGTGAGTGTAATACACAGTCGTCTCAGGCAAGTCGTTCCTCTGTCGGAGTGTTGCCTCACCTGAGTAGTTTCTCTTATAAAGGGAGGCAGTAACAAGAGAAACAGAGGAGCGTAAAGTCTGTGGAGTCGACGACAGACACAGCATCAGACAGGCTGGATACACAGTCATTAGGGTCAGTGAAATCACAAAGTCTAAGGATATTTCTCTCCGATGAATTCTTAATAAGCTCTGCAAGTCTGAGGGTTGAGTCACCAGTGGTCCGTCTGCTTTTTGAGCAGCAGTATATGTAGCCTTATGCGGCGGTTTGTCCTCACTGAATATGTGAGGCGCTGCCTGATAAATGTGTCCCATATAGGACAAATCTGGAGTTTTTTCGTTAAAACAGTTTAGCAGGGAAACAGCGGCTTATTCATGGTCCAGCCCATGCTCATCCCGTGAGCATTTGCGCAAAAGGATTTACAGAGGTCGCAGTTAAAACAAACGACGATCCAATATTTTAACGGGCATAGATACTATCCGCTAAAGGGGCAGGGGCAGAGACGCGTCCCGGCAGACATGAGGTAGACTACTAAGATCTTGTTCGTTAATTCAGAGTCTCTCTCCTGGACCACAGCACTGAGGTGGGTCCCCATGTTTAAGTAACCCGCTCATTGTCAGGTTGTTGGCCACAGTGTAGGTTGTCCGTCAACTTCACCTCTTTGTCTCCTGCGTAATATTTCGGCTCTCTGGTCTTCTTCATGAACGAAGCGAAGCAGTGGTCTGTGTACTCGCCACCAATATTGTGATCAACGATTGATTACTCTACAACCAGGTCAGGAATATATATCAACTCTCTGAGTGGCTTTTGATGACCTGCTATCAGTCTCACATAGAATCAAGTAGTATCTAGCAGCATTTTGGAAAAGTGAACGAACATATGTTGGTCTCCCTTTTACACATCTTGGTTCCGTTGATGTTTAAAAGAAATATACTCATAAGTGTTTATAGGAGTGAAGGGTGAGAGTACTGTTTGTGTTAATGAATTTTCTGTAGGTTTGTCATGATTATCCTGGTCAGGGGTTTGGTAGATTTGTTGCCGAGTTAAGTGTCCTCTAAGTCAAACACACAGACTGACAACATGGGGAAGGAATGCGTCACCTGGCAAGAATTCGAAGCTTAGAATTCAACATGGGAAGAATTTAATAAAATTGAATTCAAGGGAAGAGATAAGAGACTTAAAATTCAACCTTTGGGAAGAATTGAATAATATTCGACACGAGCAAAGAATTCGGAGTTTAGAACTCCACACTCAGGAGATTTTAATACCCGTAATTCTACATATGGTGAGAAGTCGAAGCTTAGAATTCGATATTTGGGAAGAATTCTTGATTTCCTAGAATTCCACTTTTCAAAAATATTCGACGCTCTTAGGTATCGATTCATAGGAAACAAATTGACTCTTTGAAATAATTTGGAAATGTGACACAGGAAATAGTTATGAAAAAAGGAAGAAATAGGCAGTTACAGTAATGGAGAAACACGAAGTATCCGACAATTAGGACCGGACAATACTGCTGTGCCACGATGACTGTGTGGGCCGTTGGCAACTCAAGGGTGGGCCGTGTTTTTTCACGTCCTCCAAACTTCGTAAATACTTCCCTTTGTCTCTTCTTTTTCCCATTTCATTAGCCTCTCTTTATTTCATTTAAGGCCCATTCAACCTTCATGTGGACATTTGACCGTGACTGGGGCCTCCAACGTAAAAATAATAATGATAAAAAAAATAAGGAGGAATCGATGAGGAATTCGACGCTCAGGGTAGAGGCGTTGGAGAAAGTAGTATTTCTTAAACACTGGAGCCGTTTTTTGTGTGCCATATAAGGCCTAACCTTACTTACGACACATGTTCGTGACTAGGGCTCTCAACACATGCGAAAAAAAATATGTAACCGGAATGATTTGATAAAACTGAGAATGATTGTGAGTGAATATGAATGAGTGAGATGTGAGTATCGAATTATTCCAAGGCTGTTTGTGGTTGTGGAAGATAACAGAAACTCACTCTTGATGTAGTAAAAGTTGGAAGGGATACAGATAATCCAAAGAGAATAACCTGAATATTGTCATTGTGATTAAAGAGGAGCAGATAATGTTAAGTCGTGAACTTGATGCGAAGTATTTATAAAGTCTGCTCTTGAACGTATGTATCTGTAGTACTGCTTTTATTATCACATGAGAATCGTATATCCAAAGGTTATTGAGGTCAGTGAGGTCATCCACGACTAACCTCGGGAGAACGTTAACAAGCTATGGAAGTTCACTTCATTGTTCAGACAGTCTTGCCTTGCATCACACGTAGGAACAGTGAACAATATAACGCACTTTCTAATTCTTAACGAAGAAAAACCTCGGGATATGCCAACGCATTAAACAGGAATTGAGTAGATGAATTATGAATGTAATTATTTTCTCATACATTCTAAAGCTATATTTGCCACAGAAACAGCTGCCAGTTAACCTTTAACAGCCATATTCATGTATGAACAAATAGTTACCAAGATTTTCTCCATAAGGATTTGACCGAGTATAAAATGAAGACTGAATTTATACATTTACTTGCATTATCTTTATGAGACTTTGTCGCGTCTGCCAATGGAACTACTTCTGGGTATATTGTGTAAAAAGATATATACTTACATCGTTCATTATCTTTTATTACTAATTGCCATTCCTACCGTCTTCTAGGGTAGGATTAAGTAGGAACACATCTAGTTCCTAGTTGCCTTCCACAGTGTTCACATTTGCTTTTATGGTTGCGTGTCTGAGCTGGATACCCAGCCTTAATATACGACGAGACGAGAGGTGGAGAAGGGGGTGTGGAAACCTAGACGATCTCTCATTCGTGAGCCAGACTGTTTTCATAGTGTCATATATAAAAGCAGTTGAAAAATTATTTTTCATACTCAACAAACGTATGATTTACTGTGTAGGTAATTCACAGTTTTCAGGGGAAGGAGCTTCACGCTTGTGTGTGAAGAGAGAAACATAATAATAGAACAGTTGTGAGGAGAGGCCGGATGGCAAGAGAAACAGAGATAGAGAGCAATCACACTTGCACTAGTTGACCCCCACGGCCCCACCTCCCACTGGCAGCTGCGTATCGTATCACCCACCGAGAACCACGCTGCCACAACTAACCATAAGTTATGACTGAGTTCATGGCCAGAATATGGAAAACCCTTCCTTCACCTGGCAAGTATCTTAAGTCATCTTGAGGAGAAATACATAAACACACCCAAGCTGACGACTTCAATATCTTAAGAAAAAAGTGACCTCATTGTTAACCACATTGTATTCTTCCATATATTAATCTATTGCACTGATGTATCCTCTTATATGGTACAAATTCGACATATGCACTTTGCAATATTAGAGACTATGCCAAAAGCGTTATCAATCACCCGGCAACTGCGGGGGTCATAATATAACGACGCGGGGGTTGGTCGCCGGCTCGACCAATCACAAGCCACCTCCTACGCCAATCGATAAGCTCCAGCCTTTTCCCCTTTGTTGGTATATATGTGTGTGTTTGTGTGTGTTCGTAGTTAGGAATGACTTCCATGTTTATCCTTTCCTATCTATTAGTCCTTAAATGATGGCAGAGACTAATGATGTTTGTTCATTAGTTCTTTGAAGGCTCGCTGAGAATCAAGATCAACAAGAAAATTTAAGCAGTGCCAAAAGTGGCACCTGTTAAATAGCAACCAATGATTTTAATATTCATCTATACAACAACATCACAAATGACGCATCATGCATGTGGCGAGAAGATGCCATATATAGTTTACAACACGGAAGTGGAAACTGCCCTCGTGGTCAAGCAACACTGTTTATTTTTGAATATACATAGAAACTTTTATGAATGCGTTTTTCGTCTGACTTCAAGCACTGCATGGATTTTATTTGTTTATTCTTTTTAGGAGAAAGAGGTCCAAGTCCACAAAAAATGACCTCGGCGAATTCGAACAAGTGGTCACTGGCCGGCCGCTCGATGAGTATTTCAAATCAGTGATGTAACTTCATAACCTCTAAACGTAACGTAACGAAAGAACTGAGAATATCGTTTTAATCGACCAAACCCTCGTTATCATTGTCTTCTGTAATAAGAATATATGGGAATGTCCATACAAGAACGAAAGAGTACGATCCAGACACGAGAAAGGCAGGGCAAAGTGAAAAAAGGACGAAGGTATCTGCAAAACTTGGTTGTGAAACTTTAGGATGATGTAGTATGTGAGAAGGACCAGCGGACAAGGCGCAGTGCGTTAATCTCCCGACAATTTTTGTCATGCTCTGGGAATAGAGTGAAATAAAATCGGACGATCATCATTGCTAGAAGAAAGAAGAGGAGAAAGGGGGAAACAGAGGGATGAAATAGGAAAAGAGAGATAAGGAGAGAGTTAAGGGAGAGAGCGAAGGAAAGGGTACTTAGTACCTAGTAGCTTACCTACTTAACGAGAACCTACAGTAAGGATTTTGGCACTAGGCAAGGTGAGCGCATAGCTCTCCCTGCAGGGAACTTTAGAGTTTCATATTAAAAAGTCGTGTGTTGCGTGTTGTCGACAGTAAAGAGACGGAGATGAGTTTGTTGGTGTGGACTGGATGCCAACAGCTTTGCCCAAGTGTATTGCGTGAGAGAGAGACGTTGAGGGAGGAAGGGGTGGGATGGGGTGGGGGGAGATCGATGGGAAAGAGTGTTTTAATGAATTTCAAACAATAGGACATCCGTATACATAAGTAGTCGCCAGAGAAGCCAAACCTCGATGAACAAAAGACCTGCTTAAGTCCGTGTCCGACCCGACCAGCCAGCCAGCCGGCTTTACGGCGCTGGTCCTGGGGCTAGTGATGGCCAGGCTCACATGGTTCCTCACGTGCCGCGAAACGTGTCCGGTTATCCTTTAGCTTTCCGCTTTGTTGTCATTGTTGTTCTCTGGTTATCCTTGAAGCGTCCTTCGGACACATTGCTGTAATTTATAGAGGGTGGTTCTTCATTTTTATTAGGTTACCTTTCCATTTGAAGATTATAAAAGAGTTTTGTGTGTATATACTTTGAATATACTTAGGTATATATACTTAAATGTGTATATGAATAGTTTATATACAGATGTATTTGATGATGGCTTCGATCACGGGCACTAGTGCTTATAAGGGGATTAAGCTGTGAGATGAGTCAGTTATTTGCAGTAACTGCTACTTTGGCAGAATGGAGAACCAAATTAAAGTATATATATATATATATATATATATATATATATATATATATATATATATATATATATATATATATATA
>JAYMFT010005374.1:0-17154 GCA_038088735.1 Panulirus argus | reverse complement strand
AGAGAGAGAGAGAGAGAGAGAGAGAGAGAGAGAGAGAGAGAGAGAGAGGAACTATTCCAGCAGCCAGGCGAGTAAACCACATCACTCGGAAGAATCTCACGAGTTACGATGCATAAAATCACACACGTTATGCATACAGATGCGATGGCCATGTCCACCATGTGGTCTCCGGTGACTGGCACTCCAGTGTGTGCCCCACGTCCACTACAGGAAATTAAACATCACACTCACTTCCTCCCGTCACTCCTCAAGGTAACCCACATTATACTGATGATGTCTTCCATCTATACAGCTCCTCGTTCTCATCACTAGCACTACAGCAGTTCTGAGGGGCGGCATACCCTGAATGTTGTTGTTCTAATCATATCTAATTTACTGACCATCCCGCCGAATCTCGTCCCCTCTTATTATCTTGCCTTAATACTTGTACTCCAGGCTATGCCCATGACTCCCTTTAGTCACCTCCTTCACTCACCCTCCCCCACCATGAGCTGTGTACCCCAGTTTCGGGGCTGCCTCCTTCGCCCAACACCATTCTCCCCAAGCCACCTCACTCCTTTCTCACCACAAATGTCCTCTGTTCCATTCCTGTCTCTCCCCTCTCTCCTCGCCACTGGACTCGCCATGCACCTCCCTCCCTGCCACCAGTTTCTTTCAAGCATCTCCCCACACCACACTTGCCCATAACACACCACTTGCTTGTCTCTCTAACGCCCACGTGTGCTTCCCTATCCACCTCTGCCACCAACTCCCCACCTCCTCTTTCCACACCAACACTATCTTGCGCCATCTGCTGTTCTCACAGTCCTACTTTCTCTCCGCTCTCTCCTAGCTTCCTCCTCGTAAACCGTTTCATTTCTCTCCTTTCTACAGTGACTGCTCTACCTTGAATTATTCGAAAATGACAGATTTTGTAAGTGTTTCTGTCAACGAACAACTGCAGTTCGCAAAAGATTTTCATTAACTTCATGATTAAATTCACTTTGATGTTCAAAATTATGTTGCTACTCTAATCATCGAGAAAGGTATAATTTATTGTAGCATTTAGTCAACCTTTGCGCAAAGCTAGAGTTTTATATACGTTTCTCTTTGATTGAAAATATCATGATACATATTGCTAAAAGACGAGGTTCCTCAGTACGGCTGAATATGATGTGGGTAACTGCCAGTTTTCAAGAAATGAATCAGTACCGGTAAATTACATTGAAATTACTCTTATGCTTACTTGAATACCTACTGCTTCATCTTAATAAACCCAATGATAAACCCCTTCAATGAGCCAGCTACTGCCACTTCACAGACCAGCGAAGTCCACCTGATCTAATCAGACTCCAAACGCCTCATCAGAAAATCAATTTCACCAAGTAACAACCTCAACATATCTCTCTCTCTGATCCCACGAACATGACGTCTGAGGTCTGTACTGACCACTTATCCCCATGGTCAAGGTGCATGCGCTACCGTAAGACTGGATGAAGTAGTTCCTCCTTCGCAACCCATACCATCCCATATATGCTGGAGACCGAACTTTAAGAGTACATTGAAGGAAGACCACAGCATCTTGGTTCGTCTTTGTCTCGGTGTACAGAGTGGCCGGATATACACTGTGCTACGATCAACCATAGAGGACCCAGGTGGCCAGTTTATCGACCAGCCGCCGAGTGGATGATGAATAGGCGAGTTACTGCGGACCACCTGTCTCGACCAGGATTCGAATCTGTGAGGACTCGACCCCAGGCGGCCCGTGAATGGCCCGTGAAATACTCCCGAGAGGAGAGACTGCTGGGTGCGAGGCAGCGCCCAGATTGCCCTACCACAATCCAATGTCAGATCTGGGGAGGCGCAGATACGAGACACATTCACCAGAATCACAAAAGTGTCTCAACATAATCCAGACGCACACATATCGGCATGTGGGCTCATGTTGGATGACCGAACCGTGCAGATCCACAGCTAATGCTATCAGCGACTCGTTTTTCTGAATGATGTCAAAAATATTCAGCGATAGAGCGTGCAGGGCATTTGATGGGGCACATCTATTTGCACGGAAAGGCAGGCTATTATCGCAGCTTTTGAGGGTAAACGTAAAAACTGTACTTTGATAGCCTGATGGCTATATATTTCCGATGGCATGTTTACACCGAAAAAAAAAAGTGATATCGATAACAACTTATGTGTGCCAAGTTGAATTATTTTCTTTCTGGTGCTGAAATACTGGAGAGTAGCCACCAGCTTCCACCTTTAACAGAGTAAGAGTTCTTTCAGGTCGATCCCTTACAATTAATATAGACATGTCTCTTCTGGGGACTGCATCTCGACAGATCGTTGTGCGAGCTGAACGTAAGACAAACATGGCTTTAATCTCATTTGATTCACCAGCGCCGTCATCAAAATCCAGAACTTGCACTCAATTTCCTCAGATACGCAAACATTCCACGCCGGCAGCTCACATTCACCAATGTCCTGGGGACACTTCTGAACGAAGTTCTACAACGCGATAAGATATGAAAGAATCTGACCTGTGATAAGAGACAATCAACCAACACAAGTGACTCCAGTATATACGACAGGGACTTAGAAAAGGAGTGACGTTTATAATCATATCACGCAGGATCAATGAGTTTTACCGTGTCTCGTTTATTCTTTCACCTGACGTGTAATCGGATTCCAGTGAGAAGTGAAAGCATATGCATGATGTCCGACTTTTATGGCCAATGCTGTATCAGGTACATGTAAAATTCTTTCAGTTATCGTTCACTCCAGCAGATTTTGCCCATTTCCCACTTTCATACTCATAGTTTCTAAGCACATCTCGGTTTTTGGCAGCAATATCTTCTTGCAGAACGCAAATTATGTGGAGAAGATCAACGAGAGGAGTTTAATCGTATAATGTAGCTGGAATACATACAAGCAACATCATAACGTTGTTTCCCCAGGCCTTAGCCTAGCGTGGCTTTTGCCTTTAGTGAGCCCATCCCCATCTATTCACCCATTGCCACATCGTACCACAGCTCTCTGTCTCACAGCTTACATAGTCTCACAGCGCACCAGTGTTCTTTCAAGTGTCCAGATACACAAAGGTCATCAGAGAATACTTGTAAGTCAACAAAAAACTTATAACGCTTTTCTTTGGCCGTGAAGCAGATCAAAGACAACTGAAAATAGTGTGGAGCGTAGTCACCTATGCATTGGCTAAATGGACCAGAAAATGCGGTGCTGGAAATGTCTTTGGCGTGCCACCTGATGATATCTTCATGACAGGTGCCCTTGGGGAAGCACAAGAGACTCCGTTTTTACTCATTGATGAGGAGGGTGATACATTCTGCAAGTTGACAATTCTCGTCTTTTATTGATCTCTCTTTTTTGGCACTGTGTCTAAAGTGTTTGCAAGAATCTTGCACTTGACAAGTCCTTTCAGGATTTTAACGTGAATTCCATTGAGGCTGAGCACTGGATCAGAAAACTCGGCGCAGTAATAAGAAGTCTAACGAAAAGAGATGCCTCCGATGAATGACGTTTTCATGTCCATGATTGATCATGTAGTTCTGTACTCATGGAATTCCACTGGGGTAGTCCACGAAACAGTCCACATACCTAAAAAGACGCGTAGAGCTACGTAATTTGCTTCTGAATGGTAGATTCGTTTCAAAGAACTGAATTCTTGGAAGAGAGAGATTGAAATTAGTCATACTTGTGATGAGATTCTACCATTAAGGAGAACTAACGTGTAGCGCTCACCTCATATGTTAACCACCATCTGTTATTCCCAGGCGGTCACCCAACCGCACGCGAACCTGACCAGTCGTTCCTTAGGTTGCCTGATCTAGTGAATCATCAGTTACTTCCTGTGTACCAATCTGCATATTCTCTTCTTCCTTTACTTGTGTCTATTTGGTTCCAGTGTGGCCTCAGGCCTGTAGTTCTCTTACGTACAAAGTTTACATCTACCATCGTGTAAACATGAGGGTTTTTTCCCCTGAGGTCAGTTGCCTCTGGTATTGACTGTTCACTTCAAGCCTCACGCTTCAATCAACACTCCCGAAAGCGGACAAGGGACACACACACACACACACACACACACACACACACACACACACACACTCTCTCTCTCTCTCTCTCTCTCTCTGCTGAGAACAAAAAAACGCTCCGAACCTTTCTGCCCAGTCTGGCTGAGAGGAGTCATCGGTTTTTTAGCAACCCACACACCAACAGGTCCAGCTCAATATATTAAAGACTCGACCTTTCCTCTCTCTCTCTAAGTGACATTATCAATTTCAAAATGACATATTCTGTGAATGTTGTAGGGGTAAGCCAGATAGACATATTCGGTATCATATTATCAGGATTAGAGACCCGAATATCCACGTAATGAAATGAAAGCAATCATAATGACTGTTTGAATTTTGTGACTGCACAAACATATAGATATTACATGCACTCGCTCACGTTTGGGGACAACAACCTGTGCTTTTAACATTACAAAACAAAATCTTTCAAAATCATCTCAAGTTTTCTGAACTCTCACAATTCATACTGTCAGTAAACTAAAAATCTCTCAATCTGTGTATCAGTCTATCTACCTATCTATCTATCTATCTATGTTTCTATCCATCTATGTAACCGATTATCTGTTTTTCCATCTATCAATTTCTCTCTCTTCTCCTCACCTTGTCCAACAATCTCACATTTGTCTACTGATCTATCCTTCTACCTGTTCATTTGTCTATCAACCGTCTGCCCATTCATCTATTTATCCATCCATTTATCTGTCTATCCATCTATCCTCATAATCATCCATTCGTCCATCCACCTATTAATCGTACTATCTCTCTATCTATCTATACATGATATGTGTGTGCATGCGTGGTGTGTAATTACTTGTTTGTACAGTACAAGGAGAGAATTTTACAACTGTGTTGCCCCGTCTCTTAACGTTTATACGTATGTACCATGTCTTTACTCTTATGTGTGAAAACACACACACACTCTTACCCCAAAATAAGCCAGGTACGCATTTATCGACCAGCCCCTGAGGGAAGGATGAAAACCTATGTTTGGTGTGGGACCGACTACCACGCCCCAGGAATCGAACTAGTGCAGGCCTGACCGCAAGCGGGTCCGCGTTGACGCAGTTCAGGGATTTCTGATAAGACTTTCTCTCCTAGTATTGTAATTGCTAAAGACTACATTAATATTAAGAGATATTTAACAACATATAAATAGCATGCGAGTTCTCACAGTAGGGTAATACCAACAGACAGACGGTCAGAGAAACAAACGCACAGATAAACGGACCCGGAAACATAATCATCTAAAAGCAATCGAGACCGATAGCCTTTGGGTATACAAAAAGAATCGATTGTACTTGCAAATAAGAATTATTTTACAAACACCAGGAGGCCCAGGATTGCTGGCTGCCTTTGCCGAGATCTTGGTCGTTAAACTTGACATTGTTCACCTGAATTATGATCCATCAAGTGCAGCTTACACGCTTCCAGATAAAATCGTTTTCTTTTGGATGACGTTATAAATGTGTTTACTCTCCGAGGAAACGACAGCGTATTGAATCCAGAGAGGAAGATAAGATCACTCCCAGTGGCAGTGAGGAATGTCCCGACCGTGGCGAGGTTCTTAGACTTTTGCACTATCTCCTCCTCGGGTTGAGGCATTGTGGAGAGCGAGCTGGGAATTCTGCCGTACTCGTGTGAGCCCTGCGCCCGCGAGGCTATCAACCAGTGGTTCAGTGGTCGTAGAACTTGAAGGATGCAGTGAACTTTACAATGAATTTTGAGTTTGATGATATTATTTCCCCAACTTAACATTTAAAATGTCTGAGTCTTTCTATATATTTCATGAATGGAAACACATTAAAACGTATTGATATTTAAAAAAAAAATCCCATTTCGTAAAAATTTTGATTTCGAGTTACAGGGCCTTTCACCACACAGCGTTTTCTTTCAAATTTTGAGGTAGTTGGAAGCTATTCCAAACGGAGTCACAGTTCCATATCAGTATAAACATGAAATGATTAGTGAGCAAACCATTCCTGTGCTTTGGCTTATTTCATATCCAAGATTCTCGAGGCTGCTCTGAATATCTGGTTCTCTTAATGGAAGCTCACCACACTGTTGTCCTACGAAACTTGTTGCAAAGCACACATGACTGACATGTCCACGTGACTGTATCAAACGAATGAAGGACGATACCGGTTCTACATAGGAATTTGCAATGGTAATAAAAAAAGCACTCAGGTATATCTACTATCAGAGTGGAGAACCATGCCCTAAAGCCAGCTATTAAACGTGAAAAAGGTATCGTCTCTTGCTTAACAAATGTCCACTAAGATTTCTCATGTATGAGACATCACTGACATCGTTCTTAGGGTTTGGGTCACTGACTTGTGGGATAGTACTCATACATACGTATTTAACGAATAATAGACACAAATTTGGCACATCATTAGTTTTCATATACATTTTGACAATACAAGTCGCGATATTCTTCTCTTAAACCAAATTATCAAGGAGATGAAGTACAAATGCAGTTATTGAAATGATAGATGACCGAAAGAATACTTCTGTTTTCATCATCAAACACTTCCAAATAACTTCTCCAGAATTATAACTTTACTTGTTTGACTCCCGGGAATATAGATGTTCACACGGTGCGAGAATCCAAACAACTTTAAGAATGTGTCTGTCGTCACCTTGAGGGATGTAGTGAGAGACTATGACTTTCTACGCGTTGGCTGCATCGCTTATAAGCTATGATGATTTGAGTATTCCAAGAGAATGAAACTTTTCACCATCTGGTTCACCTTACTTGAAAGAAGTATTCATAAACTTCGCTGCCCACTTACTAATACAGGATGTGCCTACCTTCAATATCCCATTCACCGACAAACTTGCCATTCCCCGGGTGCAAGAACTTTGGTGCTGGTGACATATCAAGGGTAAGCTAGATTAAAGACATCCACTGGCAATTTACATTCTTGTCTGCCTCCCGGCGTGACCATGTAGATGAAAGGAGCGACCTTGGAAGGCTGTCATTTGTTTAAGACTCCACAAGGTCATCGACCTCTATGACCCGACAAGTTCATCGACCTCTCTGGTTCACGTGCAGCGGGAAAGCCACCCAGAGGGTCATGCCCCCTAAGAAAGCACACAATGTGTATTGTTCGCTGAAAGAAATCTCCCTACGTCATAAAATCCCTCAAAGACTCGTCGTCTGGGTTGTGCGCAGCCCGGTGCAAAATGCAAATTTAAAGCCAAGCTTTTCTTTTTTCTCTAATATTCTTTCAGCATTGCTCTTTTATTTGCCGCTGTTTATTCTTGGAGTTACTTCGGACAGATGTGGTTGAACCCTACAGGACATTAGTAATACTCGATTTAGCTCGGATACAACTTCAGGACAGTGAGTAAATTGATTACACAACAATAAACGAGTATAACTGAAATCGATTTTCTTTTGTACATGCTACTGGATATGTCTTAAAGATGTATTAATAGAAATTTCATGGAAATTCTACCTCAAAACCCGATCGGTAATATCCATAAATATATTTTCGAAAGGTTGTCCCTGATATTTTTGAAATAATCTATTTGCAGTTACGTTTGTACTTCAACGACTCACCATCCATATCTATAACGTAATATTACCCAGCATTATTGCTAAATTCCATTATTCCATAGATGAGAATAGTGATATAGAGATAATCTGCCAGAGGAAGAAAAACAAAGTTTCTGTATAACAATGATGAACTCCCATCAAGTAGCGCCTTATAGCATTATATGTTGGTATCTCCTGAGGACGATGTAGCCCTTAGCCGGATTAGGCAATACTCAGTGAAACACCTGGAAAACTCTTCGTTCGGTGTATGACAGAGGATGATATCAACTAATCTACTGCTCCTAGCTGTTCATTTCAAAAGACAGGTCTTTCACTTTCTCAAAAATTCGTAAATACTATACTTGTCTTTTCTTTTTCCCTTTCTTAATTCTCTCTATATTTCAATTAAGGCCCGGCCTTGATGTGAATTTTGTCCGTGACTGGAACCTTCAACATAAAAAAAAAAAATGCAACTCGGATGCTTTGAGAGATCCCATGTTCTTCCCAGTCATTAACTATACTGACCGGATCAAAGATCCTGATGTCTATTAGGTTCCCAGACAGTCCTTGTCGTTTCTCAGGGATGAAAATACTTTACTCAAGGGATAAGCTCGAAGGAAATGAAACAGGACGAGAAGAATAATTCAAAAGAACAGAAGTGGAAACACAGGCGGTAAACTATCCTGAGAGGAGGCGATGTTAACCCATGACAAGTTAAAATATGGTAAGTGATTTGGATTCACACCAACTTACAGTTACTGTTATCTTTTTTCTTGAACGATTTATAGAACACAGTAATTGATTCATTACAATGGGAGAATAGCCTATTTTTCCAAAATTTCCTCACAGATCGAGGGCAAAAGTTCTCCACCGAGCGCGTAATGACAATCAGGTCTCAGGTAGCGGGGAAGGTAACTTTCTTATCCTCGTTAGCGGAGATTTTCACCTGAAAAGACAGAGGAAAGCGCGACCATTTTGCTGCGACGGCCGTCGTCTGACGCAGAGAGTGAGGGAGGGAGGGAGCAAGAAAGGCAGGAGTTTTCCTGAACCAAGTTTTGGGAGAAAAACGTTTCATTTGATTTGCCTGAATTGAGCAGCTAACATTTTCATACAAAAGTTTTGAAGCTCTGCTGATAAAGTAGTTTCAGCAATTAGACAGAAGTCAGTACGTCGTCAACCTTCTCATTCTTAATGATATAGTTGACTGATCACGCTCAGTTAATGAGGAATTTTTGATACCGACCTTCAGCGTAAAGTCTCTCTTGTAAATTTGTTAAACTTTGAAATTAACACCACAAAGTAAACAACAGTTTCGCAGATGATACGCATATATGTATATCTATATTATCCATCATGACAAATGTGAAAAACAGGATGGTATGGAAACAAACGGGCTAGAGCTAAGACATGCCTCAACGTTTCGACCGATCAACGTTCTTCGTCTGGAGACACTGATTTCAGCATTCGGCGGGACTGTGTTCCCCAACAAGTGATGGTCACCCAGTCGGACGCCCTGGCGTGTCGTTGTCTCATTGGCTCGTTGTCTCCACACGTTCACAGCGATCTCCGCCGCCTGACGTGACCAGCAGAAGAACCCAAACCTTGTGTTAACGTTGTCTTCGGTAGCGCTGTAAGCCGCTTCTCGTGTCTTTCTGATCTGTTTGTTTACGCCCTCGTGCAGTACTCACGCCTCGTCCCACTTCGATAGGTTTCCATGATCGTCCACATGTACCACAAGAGCACTGGATGTCCTGTGGTTTAAGTCAGACTTATGCTAATCGATCATTCTCTTTATTCCATTCCCTCTCTCTCCATAATATACGCGTTCACAACCACTACAGGGAATCTTATACACAACGCTTTCCTCAGTGCTGTGTCGCACGTCTGGCTTGTAACCTACTTTATCACCAATCTTCAATCCCGACGACGTGTCTATATCTATACTGACTTCTTGCAAGTCTCTGTCAATAATATGAGATTGCTTGGAATTGGGAACAAAAACCTTTTCGTGTTGGCTCCTACACTCGCTTCTCCAGTTTCCCGTCGTCTCTCCATCATTTTCTTCGTTTTGTTCCCATGTTTGATTAGCAAGCCTTTTAGGGTATCCTAGCTTCATGAAAGCGTTAGTGATGTATTCCTTTTCCTCTTCTAGGAACTCGTCGCTGCAAATCCGTGTAGCTCTCACGAAAAAACCCAATCAACGCTCCGGATTCTGTCCTATCGTTTTGTGCAGAGATAACGGATAAAATCATCCCTGTTCGTCGGTTTTCTATAAACAGAAAACTTAGGGCCTCCGTCGTTCCTACAAATGATCATGTCTAGGAAGGGCATTCATTTCATTAAGGACATAAAAATCTAAAGAATGTAATTCTTTCGGTCCTTAGAATGGTTCAATGTAATTTTCAAAAGCTTAGCCTGTTCCATTCAGCGCTCCCAGGATTTCATAAACTCTCAATACGTTCTCCCGAATTCTCAACATGACACGCGAGGTTAATGTCGAAATATTTCTCGTAAAACTGCAGAAAGTGTAAGATAGAAAGCGGGAACTGTCCTGGTGCTACAACGAGTAACGCAGCCGAGGGCAGGAAGGGCTGATGGAATAGAAAATTCATTTCAACAACAGGCCGAGTAAAAAAATCATATATATATATATATATATACGTAAAATTAAAACCTCGTAGTTTTAGAAGTGGAGGAACTAAGTTTGCTTCACCCATCCCATATTGAACAGTGCGGTGTTTGATCCCGCTTCCACGAGTGAAGTCTCAAGATATTTCAAGCAATCGGCCATCTGTGAATTCATGGTAATTTGACACTTATAAAAATGAGAAAAGTTTTTTCATTTACCCAACTCTCGGGTTGCTTCCCCCTCCCCCTGCAGGCACTGTGGACAAACTTACAAGGTTTAAGAATCATGGACATTTTGTTTATAAAGCTGAAACTTTTCCCGTAAAGACCTACATCCGGTATCCTCTCTCCCGCCTCCTATCCTATTTCCTCCAACCACTTTTTCTTTTAAGTCTTCCTTCCCCTCTGTTTCAAAATCCTTTCATTGCCTCCATCCTTCAGTTCTCTAGTATTTCACGGTGAAAATTCTCATTTATATCCGTTCTATAAACATATATGTGATCCCCAGTCAACTCTAGTGGTTCTTGGCCTCATATGAATGATGGCTCTTCGACAGATTCTGGATAGGAAGGAATAACAGGCAGGTCATTGCCTCCTATATATAGAAACTGTTCATCCTCTAATACCTTCGCATCTTTTATGATAACTACAATGTTTGATGTGGTGATAAGACATTCTCTCTGATGGAACCTGTCTAGGAGGCATATAGCCCGCTGTTTACTAAACGTCAGGAGCGAAAAGTAATATTATTGTTGTTAGATCATAAATAAAATTCGGAGAAGTGAAAAAGTAAGAAGCACTTCTATAACTGTAACAGGCCATATTTCACCTTAACACACTGTGCATTGGACTGAGGATGTGTATGAGTAATGTTGCGGAGGCTGTATGGGGATGGATTAACGATAGGTAGATAGAATGACAAAGATACGTAGACAGATAGAAATATAAAACTGACATAGATAGACATATGCAGATGTAGATAGATAGATCAAACACACACACACACACACACACACACACACACAGAAAAAACAAATTTGATCGACAGAGAAGAAAAATGATAATATTAAAGAAAACGGTTCATCAGTCATTTGGTCTCCCGTGGTGTATCGGTTAGCGTTCCTGACCGTGACGCATTCACGGGCCTCCCAGGGTCGAGCGCATAGGTTCGAATCCTGGTTGCGGCAGTCGGTCAACAGTCAACCCAGCTGTTCATACACCCCTAGGTGTTGGTCGATAAAATGGGCACCTGGCTCAGCGTTAATAGGATGGTTTTAATTAGGGCCTCAGCTGCCCGTGCCGTTTCAGCTAACATAAAAAAAAAGAATAAATACACATCAATATGACATGAAAAAATCACTCATCCTTAGGATCATTTCACTTGGCCAGACTACAAACGTACATGTCAGAACTGAAGTGACGTGAACACAGTCTACCTTTTGCTCAGCTCCTGAGTTATGAATAATTCCGATGGGAGTGCGCACAGCAATCACTTTTGACGTCCCGGAATTGGAAAGTAAAATTACATTGGAAATTTTATAAGCCGACTGAATCGCAGGTTAGCTTTGCTGCAAAAAAAAAAAAAGGTTATTGCCATTTACATCAGAGAACAAATACGGTGAATATTACGTATTCAGTAGGGGAAACAAACGGCAGACATAATGAAGGCATATATGTATGATGTGCTGTGTTTAGACAGTCTTATGTTTTTCTTTGCATTTGGGAGACAAATCTAAATATATTGCGCTGCCCTCGTATTATTGTTTAGCCTAAACTGTTGAATTTCCAGCGTGGTTTGCTTTAAACGTACTGTTCATTTCATTTGCAGGTATTCTCTCAAAGTCAGTCAAAAATTGTAAGAGTAATTCAGGAGTAAGACATCTCTCGCTGAACACAACACTAATTGTTGAAATCGTATTGTGAAATATATTCATGGATGAAAACATACGCGAGAGAATGGTCTGCGAAAAGTTTAATGAAAATATACTTAACCGAACCTTGAAATTCAATATGCATGGAAATCTCTCTTGATCCCTTTGTAAATAATGATAGCTTGATCTAAAATGACTTTAAATCATGATAATTCTTCTTTCCCGTTTCACGTCCCTCTCTTGTGGCACGTTCTTCGAAAAAATATGGCATCCAGGACATAAAATATGATAAAGACCATGTGATAGATGACTTCAAGGCACCGTGACAAAAATTTTGAAGGATCTTGGAAAAAAGCAAAAAATATTTTACCACACATACGTATTATGGAAAACTAAACCTCAGTTGCGCAAATGTTTATCGGCTTATATGAGTATCACAGATGCACACTTTCAACACAAAATAAACATGGATAGTGAAATGATAGAAAAGAACACGACATACGTTTCTGGTGAGAGAGGATGTGTTGTACCGTGCACGTGACGGGTGACCTTTGAAAGGTGAAAGAAAGGGTTGGGTGCAGGTGATGGATGGATGAAGTGACGGAATCGTTTTGGGATGAAGACGTTTCAAGTGAAGTTGCCAGAGGGATGATTTAATGGTGTATGTAAATGAACGATCTTATGTGCGAAAGAAATTGTGACTCTTGTCTTGACGAATTGGTTTAGGAGTAAACTGAAAACGTTCGACCCGGAAATATGACAGTGGAAGCTCTTGTTTCATCTCAATTCACTAGACAAAAGTTGAGGATTTACAGAACTTATCTGTGAGGCTGTATGTACATAATGAACCCCATACGTATGGTAAAGGAGTTACTGGTGATAGAAGAACAGACAGAGGAAAATTCTGGATAGAAGGCGAAGCTTGAATTCTTTTTTTTTTACACTTCAATAAATAAGTATAATTACAACCTTAGGCTCGGATGAGAGATCAAACTCTTCTATATTTCTTTCTCTCAATTTAGTGTGATTTCAGGAGAAAACGTTTTTTGGGGGATATCGTCATCCAACATCATATATGTATAGTACTAGAGCAAGTTATGGATAGTATTCTCGTTTCAGTGGATATTAATACCTGGGAATATAACCTTCATTACAGATCTTTCGAATATGAAGACGTAACCATTCCATATACTTTGTGTGTATATATATATATATATATATATATATATATATATACACGTCGATCTGCATTTTTGACTTAAGTAAAGCGATCCTTTTCATTTCATTATACTGAGTGACATCGAACGTCACCTCAAGAGCTTTACCAATGCATTCTGCTTTTTCGTTCCCCAGCGAACACCTCGTCTCACTTTGTAATTTTCAGTTTTAACGCACAGAACGTAATTGCTTAGTTTAATATCCTCACTTGTAATACGAAAGAAGAGCTTTTGCATTCGTCTCCATTTTTTCCACGAGAAACTACCCACATACATGATAATTGAGTATATATTAGTCCACGCACAAAATAAAGTTTCTGTAATCATATCTGCATGTGATGATATTTTCTTGAGCTTTTTCATTGCGCCACCACAGTTGCATCAACAACAGGCATTACGTCTTGCATATTCATGCCTTGCAACAGCACTGCATTCTTGAGTATGCTGACTTCATGCTTGCAATGCAAAGACTGATTCAGAGAAATACAAAAGGAGCTCAAAAAGCAACAAACTACTGGGTACTTTCAAGGCTGTTTGTGATAGTGGAAGACATCAGAAACTTAGAGAGTAGTGTGGTAAGAGTAGGGTGGCATGCAGATGATTCAGAGAGAAAATAAAAACTGTAAACTGTCGATGTGACAAAGGAGGCGCGAATTATGTTAGTCGTGGACTTGAAGCGAAATATCCTTCAGTTTAATCCTTACACCGTATCAACCACTCTAATTCCTTGAGGTGCAGTGGATTATCTCCTTGAATATGAGATCGTATAAATGTGGAAGCTGGTATTCGACATCTAAAATACAAGACTTACATGATTCTGTTTTAGTGTTTATCATTTCACATATCATGGACTTAGCCAAAGAGACGATCAAAATAACTTTTCCTTCAATTAAGTCTTCTTACCCTAAACTCACTGTGATCTTTACATCCTTTCACTATCCTCGCAGCCGTATTTCTTATACCCTTCTGACGTTCTTCACACCTCTGACTAATAATCAGAATCTTTGCAAACTTCGATCCTTCTGCAAATTTGAAAAAGAATGAAAAAAAAAAGTCTTTTCCATTTGTAGTCGCTATACTCCTATGACGATACTGAACAAAGGTGAACTCATTACAACTGCAGATATAGTCGGAATACCTGTGCTATAACCATCCTTACCACCAACGCTGTCTTCGCTGGCCACCCTGTGGTACCTCTCCTTGAACTCTTTTTTTTCTTATCCTCCTCAGCTCACCATCATCCCCACAAGAAATACAAAATTCAGTGTCTATTGCATTTGATATCCACACGACAAATATCTTAGAGTCAACATAAGTTATTGCCACCCGCTCTCAACGTTAGTTTCTAGGGTTTCATGTTATAACATGAGGAATGGCTGAAGGGTATCAAGTTGCGCAAAATTCTAACACGTGTGATTACCTTAAATCTTTCCTGTAAAAGTCCAGTATATATTACACCGAAGTCTGTCCTGGTTGCTCCGGAATTTTCTTCATACCGCTGGCCAGTGTTGACCGAGACCTAAGGCAAGCGAGGTTATGAACACAGGTGCTCAGTTTTACCGCGTCAAAACGTAATCAGGTACCTGGATGCGGTTATTGTCTGGTACACGACCCTAAAAACCAAGAGAATCACACACGATTGTGGAATAAGAGAGACATCCTCTGCCACGGTGCATTGTGCCCTCTAGAAAGATGCCTCAGCATTTAGCTATGGGCACTAATATGTTCTGTTGTCAGTAGCGGTCTAAAAATGATCCTTTTGAATAAATGTTTCTTTCCTGTCGTAGGACGCGTAATAAAGGGAGCAGATAACGTCTTCTACTGCCAGACACTTTATATTATCTATACCTCTTGCTTCTCATATCATATAGTACTCATCTCTCCCTAGCCTGCACAATTTCTTTTCCTTATTCTTTATAGATACTCATAGTACAGAGCCGCTTCACCACTGATACCATTTCGAGACTATTGGTTTACCGATCAAATGCATGTTAAACTCATCTTCTGCGAAAGAGGCAGAGTTTTGTCTTCAGATGCACTGAAGAAAATTCTCTGTACCAGTCCTCTTACTTACACATATTCTTAAATGGAACATTCGCAGACAACACATAGACATGTAATCGGGAGAGGACAAAAATGCTCTACCTACCGGCGAAACAGAACGGGAAATATTGTCAAGTTTAACTTCAAAAGAGAGATGAGAGTAAATATAGCAATCATACATATGCACAGCCCAAGTCCTTTCAGTGGCTTCATTTGTTTATCGTCTTTGAAGCGAGCTTCAAACCAATTTCGATGAAAGAGAATACATCATAAAACTGCTAATATTTAGCAGACAACTGGAGCAGCAATTAGGTTTGTGTGTTGTTGTTGACTTTTGTCAGAAACTTCATTATGTTTTGAGTCGTGACTAATTATACAAAAGTTAGAGAACCTGTCTATATGATCATAATTTGCAGAATTGTGGAAAACGTATGAAATATCTCAAATAATTAGTTAAATCATTAAATATATATATATATATATATATATATTAAACATGTAAATCTCTAGAGTACTATTTGCATGTACTATATGAATCAGTATTATAGAATGTATTCATGAATCTTGATCATATTTCAGAAGTGTAACACGATATAATCATGTAGAGTCTCTCAAAAAATGTATCACAGGGGACGAAACCTTCTAAAGAGTAATAGTGCAAACAACCCCCTTCATGTTGGTAGGCTTGCATTCCTAGTACCAGTGAAGCTGTCAGTTATTATGTTTGGTATATGCTTAGCCATAGTAAATCACCGTGTTCCGTCTTTAGTAGAATAATATATTAATGTAATGAAAATATATCATCGACGTGGAAATCCACGACCAAAAGTAGTTCCCGAAATTCATTGGAAAACATGTGTTCCAATGATAATTGTCATTTAGTGATAATGACTTACAGAATGTTAGGCATTGGAAAAGAAACCAATATTCATAGATATCCTTATGACTTGTTGAATTAGAACTCATAGCAATCTATATATACTATAGCAACCCCCTCCCCCTGCATCAATGACACTCACTATTCTGCCTGTGGGTCACAGAGGCCACCACGAGTGTGTCAACACCTGCCCTTCTGGCGCTCTAAGTTCCACCCAAGCCAACAACGCACTGCTGACCACGGCTTCTTGGCTGCGCTGGATGCCGTTGTGGCGTTCGCAACCCTTGGTCATCGCCTCCCAGATGTAATTTATGGGGTTGAGGTCCGGAGAAATTTGAGGATGTGACAAAGCGTAATCTCCGGATGGTTCTGAAACCAGCAGTTGAAGGCACTTGGTACCAGGTTAAGTTTTCTTTTTTTTTTCAGTTATAATACTTTATTCCTTGATAGAGGAATCGGGATCCTAGTACTGTAGCTAGGTACCCCTGTACAATAATACCAGAAGCATCTGGCAAGTGTCGCGAGGGTACGAGGTAAAACGGCATTGCATCAGGGAACAGCAGCTCCCTGACCGAAGACAGAAGCAACTCTTCCAACGCTCCTCGCACTTCACCCCTGCGACCCGTCCCACACCAACATGGGAAGTTGCCAGATACCATCTGCCTGGACCCAACCAAATATTCCAGCAGAAATGCTGCCACTTCTGCCAATAGCTCTCACATGCTCCACTTCATGTGGGTCAAAACACGTCGAACGTTAACGTAATTAGATGAAACAAATCTTTCAATAAGAATAAACATGTTTCTAAACACTACTCCCGTGGTGTAGTGGTTAGCGTTCCTGACCGTGACGCATTCACGGGCCTCCCAGGGTCGAGCGCATAGGTTCGAATCCTGGTTGCGGCAGTCGG
>JAYMFT010005363.1:0-17155 GCA_038088735.1 Panulirus argus | reverse complement strand
TATATGATCCAACTCAAACTGGAATTGACTTTCGTTCTTGTCACAAATCGTGAATAATGAGTAAATTCGTTGTAGAATCAGTGAAAGCAATGAAAGAGAGAGGTCGCAATAAGACCTTTACATCTTTCATGCGCCAGTTAGGACCTCCAGACCTCCTATGTTGGTGGTGGAGTTGAGGAGGCCATAACATCTGGGGCAAGATAAGGACAATGAAGACCACGTCCTTGACCCCCTACAATAATGGCCGCCTCCTGCCTTCCTCCACAACCACGAACTTCAAGCGGATGGACAGACACACACACCATTGTGGCGACCGACGCCCAGATCCTCCAAATTATATCATCCTGTGGCTGGTGATAATCGCCGTGAAATTGTTCCTTAGCGAGACCCGGAGGTTCCTCCTCCTCCTCCCCCCCCCCTTCCCTCCCTTCCTCCCCAAACACATTAGCCTGTAATGTTCTGTTTATCCGATCCTGTCTCGGTTTAAATGGTTCGATGCTTTCAAATTTCTTCAGGAATGTTAGAAGACAGACACCTTGGGACACACTCTCACCCCATCTTCTAAAATTGTGTGTATTTTCTCTATATTTTATGTCATTTTGCTTTCAGTGGAAAAAAAAACCGACGAATGAAACTGATTATTACAAATCACATGTTTCGTCAGGTCCCATCGAAGCAGCAGTCTCAACATATATATGAAAATCATTTGTTATGTATTCCATATTCCTTTATTCTAATAAGGTAAATTAATGGTGGTAAAGTTGAATTAAAATTCCAGAGTACAATAAACCAGTTAATATTTGTAGCTCAGGTTAACTGGTTAGCTGGTCAGATTTAATGGCAAAACAAAACCCATAATAAGAGAAATGAAAGAGGGTATTCACTGGTGAGAAAAATAAAAACGAATTTCTAACACTATCTGACAATTGCTTAGACAATAAAGTTTATAATGAAGACAGTATTGCGAAGACTTATTAACAGTTAATTTTTATGTTATACATCGACATTCATAACAAATCTCTGTACTAATACACTAACTACGTAACATAAAGCTCCAGTAAAACAATTCAAACATGATAAAATAGCCACACTCACATAAGAAAAAATCTAATATATATATATATATATATATATATATATATATATATTATTCAACATGATTGTAAAGAATATCAGAAGTTGCGGATGCTATTAATAATTTACTTATTACATATCTATACTAAGGTCAAACATATCTTTATGTAACATATATATATATATACATAACAGTCTCTTGATAATCTGATGTCTCTTGTCTTTTTGTCTCTAGTTACAGTATCGTAGTAACGTGACTTTAAGACATGATCTTTGTGACATGACAAGGAACACTTTGACATGACAGTCCAACCACTGTTGCACAATAAAGCCGGAGGGCTGTGGCTTACCAATGCCGTGACCCTTTCCTTTGTGCGAAAGGGATTTAGAAGATGAAATGACTTATGAAGAAATGGAAACTAGTGATTCCAAAATAGCAGTGATTTTAGCCATGAAATATAAAAGAAGACAATTACAACGAGTGAATAGGTACAAGAAGACTAGTTAATCTGTCGGACAGTAACTGGAGAAGAAATTGGCATTATTTTCTGTGTTAATTTTCCTAAATATTCTGTAATTGCTTTTGACTTTAACTGAACTGTGGTTTGCAGAGCAGCTTTTATGACCTTTAACCTTTCACCTGTGAGGGTGATGTGCCGGGAACTATGGTCAAAGGTTACCGTGTGAATGACGGAAATCATACACGATGAAAAGTTTTAAAGTAATCTAAAATATTTTCGAACCAGGAGAGTCTGACTGTATTCATTGGTCCTGAAATGCTGCAAATTATTGATTTTTTTTGTTACCAGTTATTGCAGAGGCGGAATGAATGCCAGAAGGCTTCCTAATAAGGAATATTGTAGATATTATCATGATAGGATTAAGGGGAAAAATACTTCAATGCTAGAAGCATTAACTTCTTGCTTATTATGAATTGTCATTGTTTCTCCCCACCTCACCCGCAATCACAAAACTACCCGTGTAAAGTCGATGTTCACAGTAGATATATTTTACATACCGACCATGCACTCATTGAGACTTGACTATGAAGTTATGATCAATATCTTGAATCACCGGTTTTTTTTTTTTTTATATATAAGGCATTTTGAAAAAAAAAAAATAGCACCGCGGAAACTGGCTCATCGTACGTATATAGGTGATTTAATTTTTTTTTTTTAAAGCCTAAATTGGAAATGCTAAAGACAGGCACCTGTAGCGGTTAAGTTATCTGGATGTATTAGTTGTGCCTGACACTAAAATGTGGGCAGTAAGTCCAGTTGGGGGTCTGTAGCTCGTACAGAGATATATTAAGACCTGATCGTGTAGGGGTATTACTAACCTCTGCCAGATCTGCGTGCAAGGGTATCCCTCGCTCCAATTCACGAGCGGAAATTCTTGTGTATTACCTGGGACAAACCTGAAGTGTTTTGGCATGTATCGTATACCCTGATATGCCCCACCCGGGGAAGCATGTGTAGTATGCTTGATCATACCATCAAGAAACATGGCTTGATATGCGTCAACATACCGATGGGAGGAGGTGCTATTGTTGCTTTGTACACTCTGTTATACACCAACGGGGAACCCTGCCTGGTATGTTCTAACATACCCCGACAAAGACTAGCTAAAGCCTCGCTGAGTTAAAATTGCAGTGTTCTGTAGACCTTGATATTTACATTGTGTTAAATCTTTATATTCTTAAACTAAGACGATAGCGTTCAAGTTAGAACATAATACGGGTATAAAGTTCTGATTGTTAATATATCACTTTGTTAGACTATACACTTAGTTAGTATCAACCTGATTCGTTAGACGTTAACCGACTGGTAGTCATTACATCCGTATATTGCTTCTTTGAGTTCCTGGGGGATCTCGCCGTCATCGCAATCTTCTCACACGCTCCTTTCTGAAGGACCTCTTTGGAGTGACCCCCCCTTCCTGAGTGGGCGTGGCCTTGCTCGGGGGCGTGAGGACGTCCTCCGAGGGGGTGGAGTCTGCCGAGGACACCCCCGAAGACGATTTGGAAGACCCTGCGGACACATTCAGGGTTGGGGTGACTCCTGAAGAAGAAGGACTTGTCTGGGAGGAGCAGGTGGCAGCGTCGGACTCAGGTGATGCAAAGCCTACTGCAGTTGTACCCTTCTTGGTGGGGGTCGGGTTACTGCTGTTGAGTTCTTCACTACAGCTGTCGTCAGGTGTTGTAAAAGTGTTGACGTTGCTGGAGGCTATTGTACTGCAGCTGTTGTTGTTGGAGGTTGTTGTGGTACTATTGTTGCTGGAGGGTATACTACAGCTGTTGTCGGAGGTTGTAGTACTATTGTTGCTGCTGGAGCTTACATCACGGCTGTTGTTGGGGGCTTTGGTGTTGGTGTCAGCGAGAGCTGCACCAGCGCTCTTGTTGGAGGCTGTATTGTTGGTGTTAGCGACAGCTACACCGGTGTTATTGTTGGGGGCTTGAACACCTCCGTTTTTGAGGGGTTTGGAGGCAGCAACAGCAGCAGGAGGGAGGGTCTCCTTGGGTGTCGTCGACGTGGTCATTTTCGGTACGACCGCTGCCGGGCTGCGCCCTTCATGACCCGAGTTACTGAAGACCTGAGGAGGAGTAGGTTCTGGTTCTGACCGGACCGATGCCGCAGAGGGGAAGGAGGACGACGACGGGTCGAGCCTGCGCCTCTTGGCTGCGGCGTGGTCCAGCCGGACATCTCTAGGAGGAGGTGAGGTGAGAGGTGGCGTCGAGGATTCGGAAGAGGTTGTTGAGGTCGGAGATGAGGTGACCTCCCCCTTCCCAGCTGCTGGGCCCACGACCTACAGGGGATAAGAAAGAAGACGTAACTAATACGAAAAAAGTTCTGAGAATTATTCTTTAAAGTGGACCACATTTCGTGTCTCAAGAGTCGTGAGAGTTTTTAAGGTAGGTTGGCATCCCTTGTGGCATTGAACGTAGCCTAGCCTTATGAAATATAAACAACTTATGTAACTCTTGGTATATACACAAGCACAAACACCAGTCTGTAAGCAAGTATATTATTGTTATATAACCCCATACATTATTCTTATGTAAGTCCAGGACCCCCTTTCTATGAGGCGCCTGCAGCTTCAAGGCTGCGCTGAAAGTCACTGCAGGGAAGTGATGGACTCCTCCGGAATGATAAGTTCTTCGACAATTGTACCCCATTTTGCCCACTGACAGTAATTCACCCTGGTCATATATATATATATATATATATATATATATATATATATATATATATATATATATGAAATGTTATTACACAGTAGCAGATAATGAGCAGAGTTCTTACAGAAAGTTAAGAGAGATTCTTATAAGTAGAGCAGGTATTAAAACAGTTTAAGTTAAAATTAGGCAACAAATAACTATAGTAAAACTTCACTTGTAAGATTATAAAGTATACAAGTGAGAAGTGAACTAATCTTATACGATCGTAATGATAAACTTGTATTTTCTTGGCCTGGTAAGTGCTTGAGAAGACATTGGCTAGATATATTTTTGTACCATTTGCTGAAAAACTGTGTGTGTGTGTGTTTAGGAGGGATTGTTCCCATATCCTTGTTCATCCTAGTAGAAACTTCGGAGCGTCAGTGTATGGCGCCTGTGTGCGTAAAGCCTGGACCATAAACACCCCCAGGTGCAGACTCGCGCTTGTCAAGTACATTACCGTATTACATTCATTGCCTCAAACAATGGAGATTTGCTGCTTGACGGCATCTGTCTCCGTGTTTTATTCTTTAGTGGATTTCATCTTCCCTCTTGCGTTGCTTCTTTTGTTGGATGTGAATGGCGTATTGCTGTGGGTTTACGGCATACTTTTGCTGCTGACGCCATGTATAGCCGTATTTATATCTCAATAATTCCTATCTTTTGTGTCGTTTTCAACTTGATGTGAATAACATATCTTTGCGTAGTGGACGCTTACGTCTCCCTGTTTCTTTCTCTCCAAGTCTTATCCTTTGTGCGTAGGTCTTTGACTGGATAAGAATGGCGTTTAAACAATGTAGACCTGCTGCTTGAAGACACATTTGTCTCCTTATTGTGCCTCATCTTGAGCGTCGGTCTCTCGCTGGATGTGAATGGCGTAGCAGCTGGCGTCCAAGTCTTTGTTTACATTATACGAACACTGATTGCCCACATGACGGCACTTGACGAGACTTCTCTTAAAACAAAAAAAAAAAAAAGAAATTGGTTTATTTCGCCCTCGACATAATTAGTTGTTTACTTTATTTGAAATGAACCACCGTAAAGCTTGTTAGGGGGAAAGATCTTGCTTAGACAAGTAATGTGATAAATATTTGTCATGAGTATTTATTTTCTTTATTGGTAGCTTCACATCGAGGCCAAATCTTTATTGAAGGACGACAATTGGTTAAAGACATGCAAGAATAAAGAGAATTCTTTTTTTTTAGAGTTTTCATGGAAGTGGAAAATCAGCCATATAAAAAAGGATAAAGTAGTAGTTGTTAGGAAAGACACGACACGACAAGACTCCACATTCGTATTGGCAAAACTGATGAAGTACAGAGTGAGCACGGGGAAGGGATTATTTTCCTTTATGTTGAAGGGGAGAGATAGGGCGGAGGAGGTGTATGTGTGTGTGTGTGTGTGTGTTTCTACCAACACATGTCCTACCATCCTTTCCTCATAGTCACTATCCTTCAATCCCAGAGAAAGGGTTAGTTTAAATGGGCGTCGGGCATCACAGGCCCGTGTGTGTGGGGTGGGCAGTAGGCCTACGAGTGTCAGGGAGGCCTATGCACCACCGACAGGTGTTTAGTGGACGGAACGCCCACCTCTCCGTCCAGGGGGGTTGAAGCCTACACCCCACCTGTCTAGGGGTGTGAAAGCTGGGCTGCTGCGATCCTCACTATTTCTGGGGTTCTACCTGTGTTTTCCATAAGAGGTTCGCTTCCTGTCTACAAAGTTCTTAAATCTGGTCCATTGTTTCAGTGCGAGGTCTCTGTGTGTCTGTATCTTTTCTGTTTTTCCATGTCTTTGTTTACGGCTGACAATATTTCCTGACATTTCATATATATATATATATATATATATATATATATATATATATATATATTTGTCTCTCCTCACTCCACTACCTTCTTTAATCATCTTATATGGTTATGAGGCTTGATCTACCCAGCTAACCTCTAATTTCTGTTTATAGTGGGCATGGTGGGGAATGTCATGGTAGGCATAGTGTGGGTGTAGAGAATCAATAAGACATAACGGCGTGCTGAGCAGTCCATCTAAACCTCTGATATAATTACTCCTTCGGTTTCTCCTTCCCATCCGCCCCCTTCCTTTACTCTTCTCTTCCACCCCCTCCCCCTTCCTTCCACTGCTGACCTCACCTGGCTGTAGTAGAAGCTGGGGGCGCCTGGGGCACGCTCGGGGGGCAGCAGCTTCCACCTCCGATGGAAGCGCTGTGCGTCCTCCTCCGTCACCCGGGCCAACTCCTGGTCCAGCTCCGCCGTCGTCTGAAAGGATGAGGCCACCACACGACACGCATCACTGTCGGGAAAGCTCACACCACAGCGCTCCCTCTCTCTCTCCCTCTCTCTCTCTCTCTCTCTCTCTCTCTCTCGCAGGTGCAGCAACCACGGTTGGCTGGAGGCGTAGTGGACCAGTCAACCGTAGCGCTATGCACCACACATAATAAAGTCCCCCATTAAGAAAAAAAAAATACTGAAGTCGAAGTTTACAGTCTTAAATTTTCTCATTATCGTTATAGCACGTTGCTTCCCTTTCTCCTTCATTGCTGGAGGGTGAATCATGATACAATCAATTTACCTGTGGGACTGTAATGTATAACAGTCTGTGTTTCATACATTTCCCTATCCACATGTCGTAAAAGAGACTCATATGACTGTGAAAAAAGGCTGGTGATTAGGCTAGAATGACTAGACAGAAGAATGAGAATTCAATTAGTCCTGAATAAATACATTTTGTCTCTCATTAAGAAAAAAAAATGTAATCTGTACCTCGGTGATGCAGTAATATATTATGGCAATGAGTATATGTATTTTAGAATTAGCAGACATTACAGTATCCACAACCAATCAAATGTATTTTGGATTTGTTGATAATTCTTAAAATAATCTTTTACTTTTAGGAAAAATACATTGATCAGGGAAGGTTCAATGCATATCATTATTTTTTAAGGTTTGCATCAGGAAAAAAATATTTATTTCAGTCCACAGAATTGGTGAAATTACAAGACAGGTTTAATTATGCTACAAATAATTATATTTAGCCATTCTCATGATACTTCTGAAGAACAAGGATTTAAGTTAATGAAGATAAGTCAACTCGCCCGGAAATTAATCAACAAGGAAGACTTTAATTTGAAATAAGATTCGGTTGAGTGGCTTACCTGGACGTGGTCAACCTCCCAGAGTTTTCGCTTGGCTGGCTTACCCTTCACAATCCACTGGCTCTGTAATGAGACAGGATATATATATATATATATATATATATATATATATATATATATATATATATATATATATATATACTGTCAAAATATACACATGATGTTATAATAAAAGAGGGATAGAATATGGTCATTTTTCTATTTTCTGTTTTGCACACTTCAAGAAAGTTCTTGCTGGTAAAGATCCGTCCACGGCCGACCTTGTTAAAGGTAGGATAGTAAGTAGTGTCAAGGCACGATTAGGCCCCTTTATAATGAAGATTCTAACATGATATTAAATAGAGTATTATACGCTTCTGTTCCTGCTATGATATGATATATGAATTACCATCATAAAACCTGTAGCTAAGACATCGCAAAACAATTACTATTTCAGCGGAAAAATAACTTTGTAAGTGATTTTTCTGTTACTGTATGTTATATATTATTTTTCTTTTACAGAAATTGAAAATCTATAGAGCTTTCTGCATTAGATTATTACCACCATGTGCACGACGTTGCGACCGTTGGGTATGGAAAACACTGTACTCAACGACCGTACCTTCGTACTCAAGGATCGTACCGGTTTGCTTGTTTCTTTTATCATTGTCTGCAAAACTATCACAAGACTTACCAGAGAAGAAATCGTCTCTCTGCTCCTCTGGACCTGCGCCCTGTTGGCGGGAAGCGACGCAGGAGCGGCGGTCTGCGTCGCCACACTGGTGTCTGGCCGCCTAGCCGACGGGTCACTGGGGACGCCATTGCTCTCCACCTCCTGCAGCGATAGCGCGCTGCCGTTGGTAACGGCGTGGGAGCCACAGCCGTTGCTAGATCCCAGAGCAACGGCTGTGGTGAGGAAGCCCATGGTTGGTGCTGGGGAAGGTGATGGTGGTGGTACTGTGGCGTTGCTGGGGCTCCTCGTGGCTTCGTCGGCGACGCCTTCGGTAATAGTCGTGGTCGTTGCGTTAGTAGCGTCGTCAGCATTGGTGGCGGGGTGGTGCTGGTGGTGGGGATGGTTGGAGTTGGTGGCTGTGGTGGTGGTTGTGGTGGTGGTGGTGGGTTGCGTCATCGCCAGCGGCGGGAGGCTGGGAGCGTTGTCAGCACCGGCGGGGGATGGGTGAGTCTCCTGACGTGGCTGCGTCAGGAGGGCGTTGGTAAGGTCATGGCTGGAACAACCCGTCTCATCTGAGCTCATCCTCAGCTTTGGCACAGCCTGGGGGAGAGGACGATCTCCAGTTACTTACACGTACAGTAATTATCTAATACACAAATCAATTAACATAAAGGAAGCAGAATATCAAATTATAATCTCAGTAAATATATAACTGGAAACCACATTTAGACCCGTTAGGGTAAATATATCGATAAATAACACCCGTCATCTACCTCGGTATCCATCTTCTTTTAAGTAACGTAACGTAACCATTCCATACAATGAATCTGTCTAATAGTTTGGTTACAGTGCGATCGGATATGAGACATAGATGTTACCAGGTGTAAATAAAGCGAAAAATGATGCTTTGAATAACTGCAAAACATTTTCATATCCATCTTGTTACCCTTCTTGATGTACAATGGTAATACACATTTTTTTTTAATATATCACATTAAAATACAATTTAAAAAACATCTATCCATCATTTTTTTGGCCTGATTAGATTATTTATTTATTTATTTTTTTTTGTCATGTAAAGCTGTTAGAGCGAAAAGCAGGGAGTCCACGATCCATGAGTGGAAAGAATTTTTGCGTAAGAAAAATGTCCATGTTTTGCTTGCTGACTTACCCGATGGAGACAGACGCCTGAAAAGAAGCAAATAATTCAACAGAGATAAACTAAAAAAACACAGACACGAGATAAATACTATACACACACACACACACACACACACACACACAGAGGCAGCTGGGCGCCATCGTCGGAAGCCAATAAATAAAAAAACACATAACATTCCTGAACCCTTCCATCTAGCGCCATACACATCCATCACTTTCACCCGCAAAGCGTCGACCTATAGAGCAAGACGGAACGCATCCACATACGCCATTACATCACCATTTACGCCAGAACACAGCTGTCTAATCACACACACACACACACACACACACACACACACACACACATATACGGCAGTCTCCCCCCCCCCCACACACACGGAAAACGGGAGGCAACGTCACGAGAAAATGAATATCAAATCGGCCGGTAAATACAGATCTTCCTACGAGATTTACGACCTTCTCTGGACACTCGGATGCCACGTATTTCTTTAATTGTCGATCCCAGGGGCACGGATGGTGGTGGTGGTGGGGGGGGGGGGGTAGGCCTACAACTGAGGAGGAAAACAAATTATTATTTGCAGTAAATGACAGCCTGTCTGAAACCCGACACATCTCCGCCTGCATTTTTTGACGGTTTTATGGGCGTCGAACGGGTAGTTTGCTAATGTCGTGGACATTAGTACCGTAGTTACGACTTCGGCTCGTTAACGCGAGGTGGTTTGTGGAGGTCGTTATTTTCGGAACGTTCTTTAGTAAGTTTTGTAACTTTTGAACTCCCTTACTTGGAGCAGGACAGTGTGTGAGATCTAACTTAAGCAAAGCGGTAGTGCGTTCGTATCTTTAAGCAAGGCGAGGGAGCTACAGATGCATAAAGGGAGGAAGTTGGAGGGAGAGTGAGTGAGTGAGTGTACGCAAGACTAGGCTAGCGCGTATGCCTCACCGCAGAGAAATATGCCGGCAGTTTGAAATAATGTAAATGTTTTCTCGTGCTATGTATGAGACGGAGAGAGCGTGTTCGTGGACTGAAAGCCAGCAGAGAGAGAGAGAGAGAGAGAGAGAGAGAGAGAGAGAGAGAGAGAGAGAGAGTTCAATAAGCTACTGGAATACACGAAAGATAAACACTTTCGGCTTTAGTGTGAGCACGATTCTTTTTAAACCGTCAAAGACAAAGAATTCTAAAGTCCTTTTGTAAAATGGTTATCCGCAGTCTCTTTGTAGGACTGATGTTTGTTTTCTTTTTTTTTTCTATATGCGAGAGACAGAAGGCTTCTTTCTTCTTAACCCTGAACCTCTCTTGCGATCTTGGGGAAATGTTTTTCCTGTCTGCCTGTAATTTTTTTTTTTTGATCTTATAATACAAATTGTATGGCAAAAAATTTAAATGCAAAAATTTGTTTGGTTTAGATTTTTTTTCTATGGTACGTTTTTTCATCGACAAATTTTTTGAGGTTATTTCTCATGGCATAATTTATTATTTTTTTTTTTACGGTAGACCAAAGTTTATATTATCATTACTTTTTGTTTTTGTTTTTCAGACAAAATTGTAAGGCATTATGATTACTGTTCCTGTTATGGCAAAATTTCGTTTTCTGTTGCAAAGTCGTGCCACAAATTTGTCATTATGCTGACGTTTAGTCGTGTTATTCCCATTTTTTGCCGTATTGTAGTAGAACTGAATCCAGAACAATTTGTTCTGTAGTATCTACCTTTGTATTTAACAAAATTCAGTATTCTGTATGTTAAGATATTCAGAAGTTATACAGTAGTTGTTTTAAACGACATTTCTAAGCTTAGGATAACAAAAAAGACTACATACCGGGTCTTATTAAAGTTGCTTTGTTACATGAAAGTTAGTTAACTAGTAATCATCATGGCCTCCCACATGTGGTATATCTGTAATGCTTGAAAGTGTGTATTTTCAGCTAAATGGCTGCCCATTTATCACACACACACACACACATCACGTGAACATTCTTTACAGTCATCATAACTGCTTAAACTTGTGTATGCTATTCCCATATACTGTTTCATCTTTCAGTGTATTCCGTTGATCGGCAAACATTATACCGTAGAAGTACTTCTTTAAATCTTTTTTGACCCTGTTTTTTTATGTGTGTGTTCTAAGGACTGAGTGTTTCTGTTTATCTGTCCGTGTGTACTTGTCTGCCAGACAGTCTCTCTTTCTGTCCTGTCTTTCTGGACCTTGTCTGTCCGTACTTTCTGACAATCCGTCCCTCTGTCCTTGGGGGATGTCTGTCTACCGTACTGGCAAAACCATCCGTCTATCTGACCTTGAAGATGTGCGTTCACCGCACCTGTCTAATGATACGCCTGCCTCTCCTCATGGACATACCTGTCTATCGTGCTGTCTTAACAACCTCTGTCTCTGTCTCTGTCTCTCTCTCTCTCTCTCTCTCTCTCTGGAGTCTCCTCCCCCCCCCCCCCCACTCCTCCGTCTCAGCACCTGGGAAGATTGGAGATAATTCTCTTCCAGCCTCCCCCCCCCCCATCTCCTCCACGTCCGTTACGACCCAACCACATCCTGTGTGTGTGTCTGTGTGTGTGACTCAGTCCTTCACATCTCGCTGTTCTTCAGATCTCGTCCCTCCCCAACACACACACACACACACACACACGTACAGACAGAGCAATGCTATACGCTTTGCTCTGTCTTGCGAAGAAGGTATAGAAATCATGTCGCCCCTAAAGACGCGAATATATGAAACAAATTGTGCATCGTGTCTAGGTATGAGTTTACGAATTACGTTCAAATTGTTAAACCAATGAAAAACTTCGAGTGGCAGATGATCGGATAATTATTTATATCCAGGGAAAGATTGTTGACCTGTCGTAAAAAAGAATATGAAAAAAAAAAGTTTGAGACAAAAAAGAAATATGTGAATTGCGTTCATTGGGCTGAGTCTGGGGTCAACATTCGTGGGTGTATTATTCTCACGGATTGTGCTTTTCGCGCACACACCACTCGAGAGGAAATAAAGAAAATGCGAAGGCAGTGACCGTTGAAATTGTGCTGATACAAGAGTGAAATTCCACCGAAGTGAATCTGTATATTCAAGAATATTTCTCGAAATACTGTTTTACCAGAGCTGGGGCGGCGGTTTGGCTGGGAATTTTTTTTTCTCTCTCTCTCTCTCTCTCTCTCTCTCTCGCTCTCGCAGATTACGTGCCGAATTCTGTGGATTTGATTTATTTTTCCCCGAGAGGTAATGTCAGCGAGGTTCTGGTGTAGTCATATGACATCTATGAAGGTTATTGGAATTTCAGGAGTGTGTCCTATGAGAGGGTAAGTTCCTCAATAGAGACGAGGATGGCGTTTACTCATATAATTTTTGACTTACTTATTGTCAAATATTGAAAGAAGATTTGTGGAGTTGGGATGCTTTCGTTCCCTGTGAGTGGACTTGGCAATGGGTGGGACCATGGGAGCTGCAGTGAGGCCATATGGTAGGAGAGGGGATCCTTCGAGGCACAGAAGAGAGTGTGTGGAAAGAGAGAGAGAGAGAGAGAGAGAGAGATCACCGTCTGTGTGATGGTACAGCACGCCCGACGGTGCTCTGTGGAGGCGAGGCGAGGGTCCTCAGTGAAGGAAAACGGAACCTAAGCTGTTTATTTTCCCTTGCTGTCGCTTCCCCTCCATCTGTCTGTTAGTCTGTGTAAATACCTGTTTTTTTTTATTACCTATTTGTACAGTACGGAGAGGTTGGAGCTGTGTATATACTCGTAGGATCCCATCTCTTTCTTTCTCTCTCTCTCTCTCTCTCTCTCTCGTGAGTGTGTGTGTGTGTGTGTGTGTGTGTATGTCGGGGGGGTAGTGTAAGGATGGGAGGGGAGGAGTCGGCTCGTCGAGGGAGACACAGGAACTGCGGCCAAGCGCTTGACAGGAATTTCGCTTGACAGAGATTTTACCCCTGCTGGTGGAGGAGAGGAAAGAGTGGGGGGGGGGGGTTGGGTTGGCGGGTAGGTACAGAGAGAGACAGACAGACGTACACCACGAGAGAGAGAAAGAGAAAGAGAGAGGTTACTTTAATTTCTTACCATGAGAGTTTGCCAGTGAGGTAAGACTCGCGCGTAGCGCTCACCGCAGGAAATACTATAGAGCTAGGACGAACGTTAGTCGTGTGTGAGTAACGCGTTGTCAAGTATCGTGTGTGTTGGGGATGGAGAGGTTGTGTGTGTGTCTGTGTGACTGTGAGCCAGCAGCCCACACGTGTGGGGGAGACAGAGAGATAAGACAGCTACTTGGGCCAAAGGAGTGACGCATGACAGCTACTGAAGTACTGGTTCACACAGTCACTAACCCTCCCGGTACCCAGGCGGGCAGTCCCGGCTCAGAGAGGGGCGTGTCAGGCAATGATAAGCTTAACAGACACAGCTTAATAGGCAGATAAACTGACACAGCTGCAGACAGTGCTAAACAGACGTTATGGACGGGCACACAGACGGGCCGAGAGACACAGAGACAGACACTGAGGTAAGCACAGACAGGCTGACAGACACACAGACAGTAATTCCAAAAAGAGACTGACAGCGAAACAGACAGACACACATAGACAGACGAATGTGACGGGAGACTTCCATGCCTGTCAAGGACACAGACAGAAAGACTCCTGTCCTCCTTGTGCGTCACCAGACAGAAACCCCGTCCAGTGCAGTGGACAGGACTGACGGGGGAAAAAACACCACACAATCTAAAGGACCCGGCCCTTATCACGAGCCCACCTGTGCGATAAGGCTTATCAGGGTTCGACCCCGGGCGCTTTAAATCCCAGGGTTAGGGAGTGGCCGTGAACCCCACCTTGGGTGGGGGGGGGGGTTTGCTGCGTGTCACGTGTGTGTGTATGTTCGATGAGGCAGAAGGCTACACGGCTGTCCTATCTTGGAGGAG
The DNA here is from genome assembly GCA_038088735.1 of Panulirus argus. Classification (NCBI taxonomy): domain Eukaryota; kingdom Metazoa; phylum Arthropoda; class Malacostraca; order Decapoda; family Palinuridae; genus Panulirus; species Panulirus argus. The sequence continues at coordinate 2,973 of JAYMFT010005363.1, read as the reverse complement.
AGAAGAGTTAGGGGTGACCTGATTGCAACAACAGCCTTTAAGATTTCCCAGATCGACTGGATTTTCTTGACAGTTTCCACCTCTTCCCCCCAGGTACAGTGCCAGACTCCCCCACGGGCCTGGGGGGGGGGCGGGGCACCAGCTGGGGGAGAGACTGGGGAGGGGAACGATTTTACTGGGATACTGTGAAGCTGGGGTGACGGGTGGGTAAGGAAGTCTAAGTAAGGAGACTGCGAGTGCTGGCGTCTTAGAAGGATTTAAAAACCCCTCCCCCCTCCCCCCACCGGGTGAAAACTCCCTCCCGTGATGCACACACACACACACACACACACACACATATCCCTTTGCCACACATACACTATAGTCAAGAGGAATACGGATGAAATTTACCAAAATTCTCTTTAAAAATTCACAAGATATGTTCGTTATCTTAAGATAATCCATTACATCTCTGCCTCTCACGCGTGCAGAGCGCCAGCCAATCAGTTCCCTCTGCCTCGCGTATCACCAGTGGCCCTCGACCAATGACGTGATGGCTCTCATTTGAACCGGCCAATCACGGCGGCCTGCGTCACACAGGCCCCAGCCGAGGTGCGAGCCAATGGCGCAGATGCTAAGTAATGTATTTAAACGCGCAATTAATATGGGATATTTGTACTATCTTGAGACTGTCAGTTGATTATCCACGTATGAATAATTGATGCCGATGTGACTGATCTCTCTCGCTGCTTTGTTACGAGAAAATTATGTTGATAATCCTTTGTTTTTTATGTTAAGATTGGGAAGAGAGTTGCCAGGTAGTGAATCTTGTCCGACATTTAACCCCGCACTTCACCCGAATGACCTCCGCTGTAAACACAAGTTCGTTCGTACGTAATTGTAATGAGGTTAGGTTGGGGGGTGGGGGGTGTTGGGACTACGTGGTGGGGGGAGTATGTCGCCGGTGGGGTCTACTTACAGGAGGGGGGTGGGGAGGGGAGACTGTAGTGGGGTCATCAAATACTGGCAGGAAGATGATGAAGATTATGAAGTACATTAAGTAATAAAAGCTTTGAAGTAGCGTACACACAGACAGGCATATACACATACCTAAAAATACACACGTATACAGACGTATACACTTACGTACACCTACCTACACACACACACACACACACACACGTACACACGCACACACACATTAGGTCAAAGTCTGAGGGACAGGAGCTTGTGTACTGATTAAGACTATTAAGCGTATCTGTTAACTTCGAAAAAATGCTTATCTTACAAGACGGGATGTGGCTGTCTTCCCTCCTCCTCCCTTCCCACTACCATGATGGTACCACCCTTCTATTCCCACTACCATGATCACATATATGCAAGTCAGGGGTGGTGTCTGGCAGGGCCAGGGCTTGGGCCCGCTTCTCTTCCTAATCCATGTGATCGACGCCACACAAGAAGGATTCGAACCGCACATGAATATGTTTGCTGTGTGACATGGGAGAGATGAAGTGCATTAGGGACTGCAACAGACTGCAAGGGGACCTCGACACCAAATAGGTCATCACAAAAGAGGCAACTACTCACAGGAAGTTGGAGAGAGAGAAATCTTTCAGTTAGCCTGAATTCTTACGTCGTAACATTTCTTGCAACACGCCTTTGACCACAAGATAATAGAATATTATAAAAGTTTTCAACACAAACGACTGAATCTGCATATGCAAGTCTAAACTCCTGGAGGACGACGGTACGACCCATGGTGAAGCCAGACGGAACGACCCCCTGAGCACGACGTTACGACCATTGGGTACTGATGACCTGGCCTTTTTTCAGAGCACGGTGTGATACCCAAGGGTCTTAGCGTCGTGCTCAAAGGTCGTACCGTAGTGCTCGAGGGTCGTACCGCCGTGCTCACTAAGGGTCGCACGATCGTGCTGAAGAGAATTAAAAAATTTTTGTTCGTTTCTCAAATTATTCGGTAATTACCAACCTCGCTTCACTCGCTCCTTAACGACCCAATTACATCACCGATTGGTCGACCCACATCTCTGTAAAGAAGCCATCATTCCCCGCCCTCCTTAAACGATCGTTCCAGGCTGAAACCACTCGTTTTTTTTTGTGGGAATTTTCTTATCTCACTTGACATACAATCCGAGACTCGTCTTGCCCAAACACTTGGAAAGCACTTCAGACCGGGCGAAATATTGCTTTCCCACTACGATTATCTCCGCACTTCACACACTTATAAAAGGGTTATTCTCGTGAGGGGTTCGAGCCACTACTCCCCCTCGCGCCCCTCTCAGGGAGCAACGAAACGAGACTCGTTCACCGAGAGGCACAGGTGTTCAACGAGTCATTAGCGCGGGTTGACCGCTGCTACTTAGGTGGCAACCCATTAGCTCCCGAGGGTGGCGGCTCTAATGGGGCGGTCGAGTGGCCCTATCTCCATTATCAGCTGATCTGCTCCAGCAGCATCACCCCCCCCAACCCCTCCGGACCCCCACCCCCCCCAAACTACTACTGTGATCTCTCCTCCTTCACAGAAAACAGTCGAATGACTCGATAGCCCCTCGTTAAGTGTCTAGATAACACGGGTTAACTACTCTCTCTCTCTCTCTCTCAAACATGTATTGTCACGTGACGTATCTCGTATAAACACGTTATGAACGCGTCTGCTCCATGTTATGGGTTTCGAGTGTACCGTCCGTACCGCGACAGGGTGGCGGTACGTACCCTTGAAGCACGACAGTACGGCGGTTGATGAGTGTGGTGGAGACCGGCCCTTCGACTTGACCCTTGTTAAAAGGCTCAGCTCAAAGGCCAATGACTGCGAGGACCTCGAGAAACTGTGTAAATTGCGATGATTTTTTTTTTCACTTACATCCACGCGACGTGTGTAAATCACGTAGGACTTGGCTTGTAAATCTGAGTGTGTGGGGGGGGGGCTGGGGGCCCCTAGAGGGGGGTATACCTACTGTGTGGGGAGGAGTGGGG
>JAYMFT010005352.1:0-17156 GCA_038088735.1 Panulirus argus | reverse complement strand
CTCTCTCTCTCTCTCTCTCTCTCTCTCTCTCTCTCTCTCTCTCTCTCTCTCTCTCTCTCTCTCTCTCTCGTGTCTCTTCTGCCCTTCACTTCCTCCTCTCCCTTTTCCCTATAGGTCGATGGCGGAGGGAGAGTCAGGGGGAGTGGTTGGACGGAGGGGGTGGGGAAAGAGGGAGATTAATTGATGATGCCTCTCGGATGCTGATCATCCGCCTCGATTCATAGATTCCTCTGCGTGTGTGTGTGTGTGTGTGTGTGTGTGTGTCTGTATGTATCCCCGCGAGTGTGTACACGTCTACGCGTTGCGTATGGACATTTACGCTTCGGCCAGATTGCGTGTGGGTGCTCGTGTGTTTGTGTAATATCAGCACTGATTGTATTTTTCTTGCGTTCGTGAGCCTGCGCGTGTTCGCGCACCCATACCCCCCGTCGGTATGTTTTCGTGCGCGCCTGCGTTCGTGTACTCGTACGTCAGACGCCGTCAGCTGTGACCCCGGGCTCTCACGGGCACACCACCGTGTCTCCCGCAGGACTGACTCCATCTCCCCAGGGCGCCATCGCACCAGTAGGACGACATAGAGAGTATCCTCAGTCTCCCTCAGGTCCTGCCTGCTTGACCCTTCCTTCTTTCCTTCCTTCCTTCTTTCCCTCCCGCTGACGTCCACTTGGGTGTTGGCCGGACAACACACACCAGCACCGTGTCGTCGTCGTCGTCGTCTGCACCGTCTCGGGTCCTGACGACTGCACCGAACCGTCGTGTCAGGGTGGAAGGGAGTCGTCGTAGGTGGTCAGGTCACCCGGTCTGTCGTCGGAGTTCCAAGCTGCTGCTGCTGCATTGGTTATCCCCAACAGTTATTTCGGTTGTTGGTAAAGATGGATGGCTTTGTCCGCAGAGTGTACCGTCCGACATTAAAGATGATGCCGTGTTATATTTCATGGTATATGACACATATAAATATATTCTCAGGGAATGAATACGTTTACCGCCGTTGTGCGCATCATATATATATATATATATATATATATGTATATATGTATATTTGGATTTCGTATTCTGACACTGAAAATGTTTCTCCTTTGCCATTACTAAGCTGTGAGTAAAGTAGCACCGAATGACATGAAAGATTCAGGAGTGGAGAGATGTGTCACCTTTATGCAAGGCCCGCTGGGAACGGTAGCGTCAGTCCACTCTCTACTTACGTACTTTCCCAGAGCGTGAATTTGCCGCATTTCACTGAAGGGGAAACTGGCGTTTGTCGTGGCCAGAGAGAGAGAGAGACCAGGGTATACTACGCCCACCCTCAGGGATCACGCCCACCCCCAGCTGGGATAACGCCCGCTCCCTGGTATCAAACCCCACCCACGGATCGCGCTTGCTCTTTCGGGATCATCCCTCCTCTCCCCCCCATCCCCTTGGGGTCACGCCCACTTTAGGGATCACGCCCATCCCGGAGTCATGCCCACCGCTACAGTAAATAAATCACTGTGGGGGGGGGGGCGCCCCAAGGCCACCCCCTGACGCCCAAAACACTCGCTGATCATTGATTCCTAGGCACTGGTCCAAATCTCTCTCTCTCTCTCCCCACCTCTCTCTCTCTCTCTCTCTCTCTCTCTCTCTCTCTCCATTGATGGTTTCCGAATATTTTTCCCTCTCGCCTTTTTTCGCTTCTCTTTGTTTTTTGTTCCTCGTTCCTCCTCATCGTACATTCATAGTGTCCTCGTCCCACGTCATCTCCTCCCTGATTTCGCTTATCTCTTGTATCTCTTTATCTTCTCCCGGCCAGAGTCTTCGGAGACTCGCCGGGCTTCTTCCTCCTCTGACGCCGTCCACGTGCCTTCCTTCCCTCGAGCCTGACCGACTTGTTGTTAGCTGTGCACCTGCCTCCTTCTCAACCCCCCCCCCCCTTTCATTCTGTTGATTCATGCACCTCGAACATCACCCCCCTCTCTCTCTCTCTCTCTCTCTCTCTCTCTCTCTCTCTCTCTCTCTCTCTCTCTAATCCTCCCGCCATTGTTTCCCCTCTTGTATAATCCTCGTGATATTCTCAGGACTCCGTGCCTCCCCTCGTTGCCTTGTATCTGAGCCTCTTCACGTCGCTTCCCCTCCTCTCTCCAGTGGTCTCCCAGTTTTGCCTCTCCCCTCGCTTCTTATCGCCTACCCAGCCCACTCCCCTCTCCCCCTCCGTCCGTATTCCCTAAGTTTCCCCTCATTCGTCTTACGCGATGGCATCATGCCTCGCCCGTTCCTCCTCCTCCTCCTCCTCCTCCTCCTCCTCCCCTTTTCCATATTGTCCTGTCCTTACTAGTGTTTCCCCTTCTTCCGTGTCCCATTCCTCAGGACGGCCCCTCTTTGGCCCTCGAGGGTGGCGCTCCTCCAGTAGGCTACGTCGCTAAGGGTTGATCGCCCTGCTGGAGGCGTCTCGAACCCCCTTGGGAGGGCTGGTTCTCCTGCCCTGAGCCGTGTACTCTTGTTCCAGCCTTGCAGGGTACACCACTCATGGCTGCCTCTGCTGACCTCCTTGCTGTTTGTGCCTCCTCCTCCTCCTCCTCCTCCTCCTCCTCCAAGGCCGGGATCTCCCTGTGATCCGCCTTAAACTACAATTCAGACATTTCAGCAGGCGGTAAATCTGCGTATACGAGACGAGTGTTGCTTCACTTCACCGGATGGCCCGGTGCTGCCCGCGCGCCCCCGGGCACCGACAGTGTCACACCAGCTTAGAGTAATGCGCACCGTATTTGCAGCACTCGCAAGAGATTTACACACTCGGCCTTTTATACAGATTGGTGTCTTTTAGTCAACACGGGGCGGGAACGCCGCCTCCACGAGACACTTTAGAGATCTGTTGTAAGTCTGATTGTTATAGCCCGTTTGGCTTCGCCGTGTCGAGAGAGGGTGTTATATATGAGCATAATCTCGTGGTCTCTTTACTAATCTCGTGGTCTCTTTACTAATCTCGTGGTCTCTGTACTAATCCCGTGGTCTTTGTACAAACCCGTGGTCTCTGTACTAATCTCGTGGTCTCTGTACTAATCTCGTGGTCTCTGTACTAATCTCGTGGTCTCTTTACTAATCTCGTGGTCTCTGTACTAATCTCGTGGTCTCTGTACTAATCTCGTGGTCTCTTTACTCGTGAGGATAAACAGTTGAAATCTGAGTCTCGTGTATCCATGTAGGTCAACGGAAAAGGTGTGTATCCAGCGAACGAGCGGAACCAGACACCTTCAGTTAGAATCAGCCTCTGACGAGGGGAGGCTCGTTTGCCACAGGTGGATCTGCTGCAGAAGGACATAGTGGAACACCCCACTTCCCCCTCCTCCAGATGGTAGCTTAAAGGTAATCCTGAGTGCGCCTGGCGGTAGCGCCTGTAAATCAAGGTTGACAAGGTCTCGGTGGCTGGGAAATCGAGTCCCATCTGGCTTCATAGATTTATCTGATGAGATGTATCGCAAAGGGAGACGGTAGGCGGGGCAGGCAGGCTCTGGCGGGCGGGCGAGAAGGCCCGGGTGATGGAAAAAGTTCGGGGTCCGTCTCGGGGTTCCCGCCCCCTGGATGAGGGGAAGACCCGCTAGTTGCGAGGGAAAAATGGCGTTTAATGGGGTATTTCCCCGCCAGTAGCATACAGATACCGCCTATTGGAATATATTATCAAGCAAGTGTGTAAAGGGGGGGAGAGAGAGAGAGGCAGGGGATGGAGTGGACACTGGCATTCTCTCTCTCTCTCTCTCTCTCTCTCTCTCTCTCTCTCTCTCTCTCTCTCTCTCTCTCTCCCTTGTTATCCACTGTTTCCTCCTCAGTGTTTCCTTAAGTCTCCCTGATTCACAATGTCCCCATTTTTATATGTCTTCTTTGTCTTTCGCCCTTCCGCCCTATTTCCCTTTACCTCCTTTCCTTCTTCTCCCTTTCTCCCATCCTCCCTACCTATCATTCCCCCTCTCTCTCTCTTTTTTTTTTTTTACCCCCTCTCTGGCTGGCTTCCTCACGTACCGATGCCCTGGTGATTGATGAAAGATGGAGGCAGAGGGACGGGAAGGGGTCGTAGTGACGGGAGGAATAGGCAGGAAATCGCGAGAGAAGGAGATAGTACCGGAGAGAGAGAGAGAGAGAGAGAGAGAGAGAGAGAGAGAGAGAAGAAGAAGGAAGGGAGAGATGAGATATGGGAGGTGAGGAGAATGAGACAAGAACAGAGGAACGAGAGAGGAGAGGTGAGGAGACCGAGGCAAGAACAGAAGGAGGGAAGGGAACGCAGCTGGAGGGGACTGGAACGACTTAGCCAATAGCAAGAAACGAATAGAAAGAAATGCACGTGAATCACAACAGTTCGCGATTTGAAACCTTTATCTCGTATTTTGGAAACGATCCCGAGTCATTCCAGTTTAGGATGGAAAAGCTTCGTAATCTTATATGGGGCTGACGTAGAGGGCCAGATGAACACAGTGGCCAGAGAGGTGGGGGTGGGGGGCCCACGAACGAAGACGTAAGGGCAAGAGTGAAGAGAGAACAGTGTTAAGATGCGGTGGCCTCCAGGCTGGGCTCGGGGAAAGGGGGCGTGAGCGAGAGAATTACTTTGAAAAATGTATAATGTGAACAGTGTCGCTCTGCTTCTTATCTGTTTAACTTATGCTGTTTGTGCTCGACCAACACGGCTGTCGTGCCACTTTATCACGCCCCCTGCTGTGGTCTTCCTTTATCACGCCCCCTGCTGTGGTCTTCCTTTATCACGCCTCTGCTGTGGTCTTCTTTTATGACGCCTCTGCTGTGGTCCTTTTATTTATCACGCCCCTGCTGTTTTTTCTCTCCCCTCTTCCTCCTTGTCCTCCTCATCCTTCCTGTCTTTTCTTTTTAACAGTTTCCTCCTGTCTTTCTCTCTTGTTTCTTATCTTCTTCCCCCACTCTTCCTACAATATCCATCCTCTTTATCTGCCCATACTGCTGTCCGCCTCCTTCCCCTCCTTGGCTTCCCTCGTGCCGTCTCTTTGTCTTTCTTTGCCCTCCCTCCGTCGTCGCCAAAGCTCTCAGCACTCCATTTGTCGTGCGGAGTCAGACAATGGACGATGGGCCTCCCGAAACGTCTTATTGGCCAGCGGTGGTGTGGCCCGTGCTTCCCCCAGCAGGAAGGGGAGGAGGAGGGGGAGGGGAATGGGGCGCTCTCCCCCTCCCTCCCTCCCTCCCTCCCTTTCCCACAGGGAAGATATGTCTCTGTAACTGTCTTTCTTTCACCCGCATGATTTATCATGGAAGCTGTACCTCGCTAAGTGGATAACCTGCAAACTAAAGCACGGTCCAGGTAGCTAATGGTGGGGAGTGGGTGCTGGGGGTGCGGTGTGGGGAGTCCCTGGGGACTGGGGTTACAATGGATTGCTGGGTGTGTGTGTGTGTGCGTGAGTTTGAGGAGGGAGAGGTGTATATGGTAGGGGGTTCGAGGGTGCTGAGGCCAGGGGGGAAGTGTCGTAGGTCACGGGGGTGGGTTGCTGTGCTCTGAAGGAGGGCATCAACAGCAGCACCACCGCCGCCAAGATGGGGAATAACGAGGTTCCAAGTGCGGGAGAGGGCAGGGCGAGGGCACTAAGTGTTATGATCTGTGGCGGTGGCGTGGGGACCTTGCTGGAGAGGAGGATGAGGTGCTGCAGTAAGAGAGGGGGTGGCGCTTATGGGCTTTGTTGGGGGCGTTGATGTCGTATATGACGGGGGCATTTGGTAGGAGGAACTGGGTGCTGTACGTAGGATGCAAGTGGCAGGACGGATTGACAGTTGAGTGTCTAAGGAGCCTGGGTTGGAGTAGCGAGCGTTGTGCTGTGTGAAGGCCAAGTCAGGGGGGCGACGAGGATGTTTATGGGGGAATCGAGTTTTTTAGCGATGACGTGTTTTCTGTGGAGCGGCCGGCGATGGGTTATATGGGGCGGGGAGAAAGGCAGTTCCAGGAGGGACGATAGGGAGCTGTGTGAGGGAGGAGGGGGCGGCGGCGAGGCAGTGGGAGGAGGGGGCCGAATGAGGGACGCTCAATGTAGCGGAATGTGATGTCTTGTGCCTGAAAGTGAGCGATGAGGCCAAGATACACACACACACTCCCCTTGGTGTATTGTTCCTTCCTCCCGCCCGGGGCTTGGTAATGGTTAAGAGAGGAGAGGAGCCAGGGGCGGTGTAGGTGGAGGCCAGGGGCGCCTAGTTGAATGGGATGGGCACCCGTAGGTGAAGAGAGGAGATTTGGATGGAAAGGGGTTTTGAAGCCTGTTAGGTGATTTAGATGGTAATGTCAGAGGACGGGATGTGTATAGGTTATTTATATAGTTAATGGCCGGATGGTATTTGCCTGGTTTATATTGTGCAGTGTGTGTGTGTGTGTGTGAATATTGGCAGAGCTTATCAGATCCATTTGTGTCCCTCCGTATATGTACACCAATATGGCGTAGTTATTACAACTGATATTGGGTTATATTTTTTATTTTTTAAACGAATTGTGTGCATATGAAACCGTTCCAATTATGTCGGGAAAATAATATCTGATTTGAGCAGTGGTGTGTGTTTGTGTGTGTGTGTGTGTGTGTGTGTGTGTGTGTGTGTGTGTGTGTTCATAAACCGAAAATGATCAGTTTCACCTGACACATATTCCTGCGGCTGCATGTGTCAGGGTGGCCTGGCCAGGCCTCGCCTGGTCGACCTGGGGCTGGTGCAGCTGTAGGGGCAGCGGGTGCCAATCTCGGGTGGTGGTGGTGGTGGTGGTGTTAGGTCTTTTAGCCTCACCACCACCACCACCACACGGGCCCTGTGGCCGTGCAACAACATCTCCCTCGCCGTCCGCCCTCGTATACGTGTCGTATAACCTTTTATGCTTCGCTTTCCTCACTCTTACGCATTTCACAGATTTGATTCGTGATTTAGGGGAGGAGAGTGCTCAAGGTAATGACACTGGGACACACGGACATACGCATCCAACTCATGAACCAACATACGAAAGATCGATAGCGAATGTTGGGTAGTTTTGGGGGATTGGCGCAAGTGTGAATTACATTGGCAGGTGTACACGTGCACGGGGGTCTTCATTAGCGTGCGAGGCTCGTGCCGCGTCCTGCATCTGTGACGCATTATTCATCGTTATCACCTGTGTAATTTCGGGTGTTTTATAGGGTCGTTAATCCCTTGAGCAAGACGGTGTGATCCTTGATGCCGTGCTCGGTAGTCGTACCGTCGTGCTCAAGGGGTCGTAGCGTCATGTTCAGGGGGGGGAGAGGTCGTCGTACCTTGTTGCTCAAGGGTCGTAAAGTCGTGCTCAAGGGGTGGTGCCCTGGTGCTCAAGAGGTTGATGATGTTTCTGTTTTGACTTGGAAGGATCATGTTTGTCGTGAGAAGAGGAGCAGTTGGTGCGACCCTTGACGGTGTGTGTGTGTGTGTGTGTGTGTGTGGGGCGTGACACCCATAACTGTGGTGCCCGCGGAGGTCATCTGACCCCGACCCGACCCGACCCGACCCGACCCGCTGGTGTTGTGGGCCCCGGGCGCCCCCGCCATTACCATAAGATTAGCATACATGACGGGCAGTGTTGAGCCCACACCAACACGTTGTTAACGCGTACCTCCTCCACCGTCACGTCACTCCCACTCTGCCTCTCGCTGTTTAGCGTGTGCGTTAATGGCTGTTTACTTAATGAGACGTTTGTTGTTCATGCACAAGCGTTCCTGCACGCGCGTGCGCGCACACACACACACACACACACACACACACACACAGAGGTAGCCAGGGACAGTCGCGATGGATTATAGATATAGACAGACAGACAGACAGACGAGGGAAGGTGGACAGCTGATGGAAAGAAAAAAGTTTAAGTATGTCTTTGTGAGAGGTACTACTCGGTCGGGGTCTGACATTAACAGAGACACAGTATCGATCACCCTGATGGTTCAAATGCTGCCCCCACCTCTCCTCTCATCCCAGTCCTTCCTCCTCCTCCTCCTCCTCCTCCTCCTCCTCCTCCTCCTCCTCCTCCTCCTCCTCCTCCCCCTACTGGCCTACCTACCGTCCCCTTTTCCCTTTCTCCCCCGTCCATAGTCTCCCCACCACCTATAAATCCCCACCTTCTCATCCCCATGCTTCAGCTGTCCTTGATATTATCCTGATGGGTAGAGGAGGGAGGGCTGTCTAACGTAGGGGAGGGGGTGAGGGGTTAAGTAATCCCCTCCAAGTGTTGTGGACTGCGGGGGATTACCGGAGATTTTGCTCCTCATTATTCCTCCGTGGTGAGGTAATGAAATCCCCATGATGGAAGTGTTTAAATCTCCGCTCCGGGCTATCTTTCCAGAGATGGGGAGGGGGGCTGGCGTTAGGACAGGTGCTGGTGTGAAGAGTGGTAAGATTGGAGGGTAGGAAGGAGGGGGTGGGTGTGGGGAATTAAGGCAAAGGGTTGTGGTGACAGTGGGAGGGAGATAGAGGGACACTGTGATTTGGGAGAGGACGGAAGAATGAAGGAATTGGTGAGAAGAGGGTGCAGAGGGGAGGAGGAGGAGGAGGAGGAGGAAGAAGAAGAGGTTTTGGGGTTGGGAGATGATGATGGAGTGAAAGCAAGCGATGAGGGTAGAAGAAGGGAGCCATCAGGTTACAGGGGAGTGGGAGGAGGAGGAGGAGGAGGGCGGGGAGGAATGGGATAAGACAGAGGAGGTGGAGGAGGAGGTCGGGGGGCCTTGGAGTGAGGAAGGATAGAAGAGGCGGGACGAGGAGGAGGAGGAGGCTTGGAGAAGAAGGGAGCTCGGGATGAGGAGGCGGTAGTGAGGAGGAGGAGGAGGAGAGAGGTAGATGTGGGGAGAGGTAGAAAAGGAGATGAAGGAAGGATAAGGGGGATGAAAGTGCCAGTGGAGGAGGTGGCTGGCAGGCAGATGGGCACTGGCATTCTCCTTCATGGTGTTAAATGTTACTGGAGACGAAAGGTCGAACGCTGGTGAGGCCCAGTGATTGGGACTGTGGCCATCTCTCTCTCTCTCTCTCTCTCTCTCTCTCTCTCTCTCTCTCTCTCTCTCTCATCACCTTCCCCTTGTGATTATAGTTTTTATATTCAGACTTGACGGCAGGTCTTAAAAGAAATCGTGCCAGGTTTTTGGGACGTCATAGTAAGACTTGATGATATATATGTGTGTGTGTTAGTGTGTGTGTAGGAGCCACTCGACAAAAGATCCCCCCCCTTCCCCCCCCCCCCCAAGAACAGCCATTAGACGAACGATCCTGTTGATGATGACGTCTTTGACGCAGTCAGCAGGGGGTAAGGGGGGATTCAGACATGACGTCATCATCTCTGCGTCTTCTGACTGCCGGAGCGGAAACGCCAAAGAGGGAGAGGAGGAAGGAAGGAAAGAGGGGAGAGCGAAGGGTAGTGAATGTACGGGGTGGTGGTGGTAGGGAGGGAGGAGAGGGGAGAGGAGGGGAGGAATCCTCCCTTGTACAGGAATGTTGGGCGCTCGTGTTGGTTTGTGGTTGTTTATCTGCCGGCAGGGACGTCTTTGGAGGCGGGACGCGCGCCGCGGAGATGTCTTTGGAGATGAGGTCGTTGATGTATCTTTGGTTAAGCGTGTAGGTCATTGATGTCTAGTGGATCACCGTGGTTCAGGGGGCGGGGCGGGGGCTAACTTGTTGAATTTATGGTTGTGTTTTACAGTGGACAGTGATTTGTTACGTGAGGGGTCAGTGGATGTCTTGGGATGGTGATGACTCGTTCAAGGGACGAAGATGTCGTGTAAGGAGGGGGAGGACGACGACAGTGTCGTTCAAGAGGGATGGTCGTGTCGTGTAAGAGGCACGACAATGTGTTGTAACGGAGACGTTCATGTCTTAGAGACTGTGATGTCTTTTAGAAAGCTCTGATGTCGGGCCCTAATTTGGCTGTGTATGTCAGAAACGTCATCGTTCGTTCTGTTATGAAGTTCATGAGGTCGTATTACCGTTGGCCCCTGTTGCTCTCCTGCCGCACAGGATGTCAGTGTTGGCGGATTGTTTGGCCCAGGTGCCAGGGATTCTTTTGTCTCTTTCCAACTTAACCGGGACTGGACTGGTGGTGGCGGCCCTCCTGCTGTGACAGTTGGGCCTGCATCCGAATACATTGCTTGCCTGTTTGGGGACAAACTTACTTAAAAACTCTTAATTCTCAGGATCTCTTATGGTGCGTTTGGGCGTGGTGTCTCCTGGTATTTTGTCTGCAGTAGTACGCTCAAACACTCAGTCAAGGGCACATGCATATGTATGCGCACGCGCTCTCTCCTTTCCTGGTATGTGCGCACGTAAAGACATTTCTTAGGGTACGTAAGCAAGGTGGTGGATGTTCTTACATTGTATCTTGGTGATTTATTTTATACTCATAACTCGGATTTTATAATGAAAAGAAAATAATGAACTCATCCTTTTTCCCTTCCGTGCTCCTCCTCCGTCCATAGTCTCCCTCTCCCTCCTCGTGGAGCCGATGCCCCCAATCCCTTGTTCACTTCAACAGGTAATCCATCTACGGAGGTGCCAAGAGTAAGTAGGGAGGTGTGGCAGCGCGTCATTCCGGCGGGTGAAGCACAGGGTGCCAACAGACAGGTGTATAGGTAGGGTGGCTGGGAGACACGGGCCACCACCCCTGCCAGTTGTAAGTCTGGCAGGGGTTAGGATATGGTGTTGTGCAGGGGAAGGAAAAGGAGGAGGAAGGGGAAAATGAGAAAGAGAGAGGAGGAGTAATAGTAGCAGTCGAAATAAGAGGAAAGAAGGAGAGAGAACAGACAGACAACTGAAGGAAAACAGGGGATGTGGAGTATTAGGCATGCCCGTCGCGAGTGAGACAGAGCACACTGTGAGCATCAGTGTTTTGCCTTGTGGGACGCCTGCCACAGGATGATGGGAATATGATGAAATGGCAGCTCACACGTCTCTGAAGCTGGATACCGCCTGGAAACCCACCTCGATGGCATTCCAGGGACTTCCCTTCGGCAGGAGGCTGGTGACGGAGGAGCGTTCACACACATTACCGGACGTCGAACTTTATTGCAAACGCTCGTTCCGTCTCGCTGGTGTTCCTCCAACCGCCGTGGCGGAGCCCTGGTAGTGGTCTTCATGAGGCCTGGTGTAGTAGTGGGTTGTGGCGGCGGCAGCGGATGGGTTGTGGTGGACGGTGGAGGGGGAGGGATCGGTCATGGCTAAATGAGTCTGGACACGACGATACATTGTCAAATTGTTCCCATCCTGAGATCCATCATCCTCCGCTGTCCTGTCACGGCCTGACCATGTTGTGGGAGGGAGGAGGAGAGCAGGGGTCGGGGGGCTGACTGGTTGCGGTCCGGGGGTGAGGACGGCGAGTGTTGTATGGGGAGGGGAGGTAAGGAGAGATTGTTGTCTACGTGGTGAAGAGATGAAGGTGAGAAGTGTTGGAGAGTTGGAGATGTAATCACGGTAGATATGTGGAGTGGTTGGAGACTGTGGTGGTTGTTATTGGTTGGGATAACGGAGGGTTGCTTTACTCGGGTGTGGTGACCGTCTCACTAGAACGCTACAAGGAGACTTCCCCTTCCACACACACACACACACACCACAACAGCACTATCTTCACTCCGTCTCACACATTAGTACATCATCTTCCATCACAGTGCCGCATCCTGATCTTGTAATTAGTACCTTAATGAACTGTTCATTAAACTAGATTGTTGGCCTAATTCGTCTCATAATATCAAGATGCAACACGAGGTGTGTACGGTGTCACCCACGTGATGTGCCTGTGGTTATGACGGCCCTGGCTTTGACCTGCCGAGGGGTCTTGCGGTCACGCTCGAGAGGTCATTGCCCTTCTTCCTCTCGCTGTGAGATGCTCACTGCGTCTGTAGTGGTGACCGGGGGGGGGGGGGTGATCGTGATATCCTAGAGGTAGTGATGATGTGATGATCGTGATTTCTTGGAGGTAGTGATGATGTGATGATCGTGATTTCCTGGAGGTAGTGATGATGTGACGATCGTGATTTACCGATGTTGACGGAACTGGTGTCTTGATAATGACTCGCTGGCGGTGAAATTGAACCGATGGCGTAGCAATGACGACTCGTGGTGGTGGTGGTGGTGGCAGTGACGATACGATGGCCATATATGTGTGTCACTACATCGTCACTGCCACCACCTTATCACTGTAATAACCACGGCCACCACCAGTAGCACTTTCATCACCAACACTCCACCACCACCAGCACCTCCTCCTCCTCCTCCTCCATCAATAACACTGTCTTCATCACAACACCAAAGCCACCATAATCACCACCAATGTATATATACATTCATCACGTGCAACCATAGAGCTATAAACAGCTCCTAGTCATCACCATCACCACTACCAACCTTGCCATGGTTTCATAGGGGTTTTCTGCCCCCACAGCTCCTCTGTTACAGTTAGGCTGCTCGAGGCTGCCGGAACTACCTCAGTCCTGGCCAGTCTGGCACACTCAGTAGGTACTTGTCCAGACCATTTCTAGATTTCTCCACAGTGCTCCTAATAGGTTCTGGCTTTGTATTGAACAGTCGTGGGCTCCAGATGTTGATACTGTTCTGTCCTCGTACTCGTCGACCTATGTTATTTAACCGTCTTCCGTGTCTGTCGCGCCAATAGAGAAATGTTTCTGAGTGTAAGTTGGGAACTATGGCTTCCAGGATATTCCATGAGTAGATCATGATACATCTCCCGTCTGTGCTCTTTGAGGGTTTAGTCAGTGTTTTCAGTCGTTCCCAAAAGCTCAGATCCTTGACAGAGTGTGTGAGTCAGAAATGTAAAGGATCTTGGCACGCTTTATAACTCTGCAATGCCGCCCTTCCTCAAAGATGATTAAAGCTTCATCATTATATTCGGGAGAGTATTAGTGTCTCGAAGGGCGTCACCGCTGGGTTTTACGTCTCCTCTCTTGAAGGTTCGCATAATCCAGCCTGCCTTCTTACTGGAATGTGTGAACTTTTGACCCGTTGTGTTCAGTGAAGGTGAAGTCATTGGCGGCTGTTATTACCCCCGAAGTCTTTTATATTACTCTTCCGAGACAGTACTGATTTCTTTATTTATTCCTTCACCTCTTCCGTAAAGAGATAGTTAAAGCTTTTTACCATTGAGTATCACGTTATTATCAGTGGCCCATCGAAGAACTTGGTTTATGTCTCTCAATAGTTTCTCAGTTGTCGTCTGCATCGTTAAGACCTCCATACTCATTGTGGCATCGTCCCCTCCACCAGAACCACGACCAAACATCCTCGTCCTCACCAGCACCACCAACCACCACTTCCACGGGGATAGCCTATAGGCTGCTGACTCACCGCTACCACCACTACTGTTACTACCAGCACCACCAGACAAGACGTGGTGCCTCCAGGCATCACTAGTACCACCACTATCCATCAAGGATCCTGGCTCGTCGATGAATTATGTACAACTGTAAATGATGCCGTCCTCCAGTGTTCGGCCGACTCTCTCTCTCTCTCTTCCTCATTCTCTTTCTCCCTCCCTCTCTCTGCTCTTAGCCCTCACGACCCCTCTCCCCCGGTTCCTCCTCTCCCTTCGTCTCATCCATTATCTACAACCCCTCACGCGCTGTTTCTCTCCCTTACCAATGTACTCTCCCTTTGATTTTTTTTATTTCTTGCTTTTTCCATGTCATCATCATCTTTCTTATCCTCCTCCTCCTCCTCTTCTCTTTCCTCCCTCTTTTCTTCACCCTCTCCCCCACCCCCTTCCTCCCCAGAACTCCCTCCCCTTCTTAACCCTCCTAAGACTTCCGTAATCTTCTTAAACTCGCTAATCAGATGATGGTGTTGAGGTGGCAGCGTGTGAAGGGTACCACTGCTCGGTACTGACTGACTGGTGGTACCATTTCGGTAGGAAGGTGTTGAGGTACCACCACCAGTGTTGGTGGTACCGCCTACCATTTTGGTAGGAAGGTGTTGAGGTACCACCGCCACTGTTGGTGGTACCGACTACTAGATTGGTAGGAGGGTGTTGAGGTACCACCACCAATGTTGGTGGTGCTGAATGGTTGTTTGGTAGGAAGGGCTGAAGGGTACCACCGTCATTGCTAAAGTCGGTGCTTGGTACTTCAGCAAGAACTGCACGTTAAAAGGTATTAAGGAGAAAGAATTACCAAAGCTCGTGGCGAGGCTAGGCTAAAGAGAACGCTGTTCAGGTCAGACAGAACCGACGCGGTTGGCATTGTGGGCAAGAAAAGTGGGTGCAGTTGAAGAGGTAATCTCGGTTCGGAGTTGCGTGAAACTGAGTGTAGAATGTTGGGCCCATCACCGCTGATGGTGTTGGTTTTGGCGGGTAAATTGCCATGCGTGTTATGTCAACAGAAAACGTGCCGCCTGTTTCTCAGAAAGGCGATAAGAGAGAACGCTAATGAATAGACCCGTTTGCCTGACGAGTGCAGTTTGTCAGCTACTTGGGAGAGAGGACACAAAAGCGAAATGGATGGACTATGGCGATAGGTTGTGCGTCTGATTTGCATGCAATATGGTAGCTACATAAACGCCATTGAATGAAAGATATTTGTCCAACCCACGGAGGTCACCTTGTTCAGCTAAATGCCGTATACAATATGGAATATTTCCATCACACAGTGGTATGATATCTATGGTCTACAGAACCACTGGCTCATAGTTACAGCCCACTCACACTGCTAGCTCTGTATAGAGTCTATCGTCCACGGCAACTTGTGTCGTGATCAGAACCATTTGTCAAAGGTACTTGAAGGTGTCCATTGAGCCGCGCTGGTGTGTGTGTGTGTGTGTGTGTGTGTCAGTATCTCTGTCTGTTTGTGTCTCTCATTGGTTGCGTATGTTTGTGTTTATGCCTGTCATTCTGTCTGTCCGTCTTTTAGGGTGTGTATTTGTCGTTACTTATTTACCCATTTTGAAATTACTTGTTTGTGCTACACGGAGGCGGGAGTTTTACACTCATGGGGCCGCGTCCCTTGAACGCTCTCTGTAGTTTTTTTGTTTTTCTTCCTTTTTTACGTGTGTGTTCTCAGCATTCACGATTTCATCATTCAGTTCATTCCATTTATCCAGTACTCTTGTATTTCAGAAATACCTTTGTACCTTTTTCTGACAAGTTTCTTGTTGACGTATTTCGTGATGTGGTCTTTGCTCTGTCATTGCATCTTTCGAAGGGCTGTTCAATGTTGACATCATCAAACCGGTTTAACTTACTTGAGGTATGTGAATGAGTCAGCCCCCTTACTTTTCTCTTTTCTGTTCCCATGACCACCTCTAATATCTCTCTCTCTCTCTCTCACACACACACACACACACGCGCGCGCGCGCATTCTTCCAGCGACTTCCTGGACATTTCAGGTGTCCCGTCGGAACGTATCTGCTCGGTTCTTCAGCACAGTTGGAGAGAGACTTCATGAGGACGAAGGCCTCCTCCCTATTCCATCTCGCTTGGGCCAGAAAGTCTTCCGCTTCGTAAACACATTTGAACTTGTCACTCAGCTGCACGCGTGTCTTCCAGTCACCCCCTGAATCCTTTGGCTAGATTTGCCGCTCTGAAGCTGACAGTTTAACAGCTGAGGATTTCATAGAAAAGTTTTGGGATCATCTCTTGCCTCATTCACGATATTTTTTCTTTTCAAAATCTATCTCTGTTCCTCCATTTTTGTTTTGTTTTTTTCTGCATCTTCCTCCATCCGTTCCTTGCTCTTTTATACACTTCATATACTAGTTGGCTACAGTGCTTTCCAGAGTACATCCGTAAGCTCTTTCCCCTTTGAATAGTTTTTTTTTTTTTATGGAACCATATCTCTCTTTTAACTTTCCCCTCTGCGTTCAAAGCTAGAGGGACTTACGTTCTCACTGCTTCATTGTAGATTTCACTGAACCTTCCCGTAACAGTGAGCTGTGCATCGTGGTCACTGAAACTCCATGACTCAAGCATTGCCTTACGTGATCACCATTTTTTTTTTACAGTGGGTGGATAATTTATTTTATTCTCCCTCTCTGTTGTGCCATGTGTGGGGATATCATCCGTTCTACCATGTGGAAATATGAGATCATCCACTCTACCATGTGTATAGATAAGATCATCCACTCTACCATGTGTAATGATAGGAAGTAATGATGTTTCCGTCTCGTTTGATTCTAGTCTGCTCAACGACAGAGTAATACAGGAAACTTTCCCAGTGTACACTCTTGAATCTGTATCTCCAAGACCCTGTGTCTCCAGGAGAATCTGAATTTCCCCCCGTCTTTGTCTTCTTAATTGAAATCTCCTGTTATCAGGACTCTGCCGTCTCCGAGGACCGCGTGTTTGACTGCTCCAGTGTACCATCATCCTCACTGTTCCGTCACTGTTATCATTGTATTTTTTTTTTTGGGGGGTCATTAAAATTCTTTGGAGCATTATTGATTATGAACATCATAATACGATTCTTTCCTATAGTATGTGCTGTTTGAGTAGACCATCTTCCAGTATTTTCCCGTGTGTGGATATGTTTGTGTTTCTGTCTTTTTTTCTGTCTGAGAGAGAGAGAGAGAGAGAGAGAGAGAGAGAGAGAGAGAGTGTGCGGTCACGGGGATGGTTGATGGATGGAGTTTGAGGTGGAGATGAGGCTGGTCCGGGTTAGAGCGTCACTCAATCAATAAATCAGCGGTGCGATTAGCCTGACGGGGGAGGAGGGAGGGAGGGAAGGAAGGATGGATAGCACACAGGATTGTCTCGAAGGTGGCGCTTTGTCCTCCTGCCGGGGAGGCGCCGCCGCCGGTCCGAGGAGGGAGGGAGGGGGGGGGGGGGATGGTCTTGGTGATGGGTACCCAGGATGGGCTGGTGGGGAGTAGGGGGGGGGTCCTCAGGCTAGGGTAGCGGCTCCATGTCTTTGAACCTCTTGAGCATGATGGTACGACCCTTGAGCACGACTGTGCGACCCTTGTGTATGATGGCGTGACCTCTGACCTGACCCTTCAGTGTCGGCCGTAAGGCCGGGCCATTGCGCCCAACGGGAGAACCGTCGTGCTTACGGGATTGATATTATTATTATTATTTTTTTTTATTTTTATTATTATTATTATTATTATTATTATTATTATTATTGTTGATATTATTATTAATATTATTATTGATATTATTATTATTGTTATTATTATTATTATTTTTATTATTATTATTATTATTATTATTATTATTATTATTATTATTA
>JAYMFT010005341.1:0-17157 GCA_038088735.1 Panulirus argus | reverse complement strand
ACACTCCACCATACCATATATTGTAACCACACACAATCAAACTGCCTAATGTACCTAATGTTGAAGCATAACGCATGCTTGTTTATTATCTATTGTTTTAGGTAGACACTTTACTTTCATGTTTTTAATCTTGACTTCAACCATTTAGTGTGTTTTGTCTTAGGTTAGTACCTATATTTCATGTTTTTGATCTTGATCTTAACTTTTATTATATTTTCTTTTCTCAGAGAAACATATCTATTGCATAATTTTTAGACTTAATTTTCCTTGAAATTGTTAACTATTTCGAAATAATTGTGAGCCAAGTCGTCATGTTGTAATATGCCAGTGCATATATCTATAACTTTCTTGGCAAGTAAACCATGAATTATTATTATTATTATTATTGTTATTATTATTATTATAAACGAAGAAAGAGGAGTGGATGAGAAATGGGAGATAATTAACGAAATAATGCTGGCATATGCAAGAGAAGTGTGTGTTATGCACAAGGAGAGTTGGGCTAGTTAGAAGAGACAGCGAGTAATGGGATGAAGTAAAGTTACAAGTGGAAGAGAAAAGAGAGGCATCTGGGCAGCGTTAAAGGGAAGGAGTGCAAATAATTGGATGATGTGCAAGAGAAAGCGGCAGGGAGTCAAGAGAAAGGTACAGGGGTTGAGGAAGAGGACAAATGAGAGTTGGGGTAAGCGATCATCAATAAACTTTAGGAAAAGTAATGAAATGTTTTGAACGGAGATTAACTCTGTGAGAAAAACAAAAGAACAAATGGGAACATCGGTGAAAGGAGCAAATGAAGAACTGGCAGCAGGTTACACTAAAGTGAGTATTCTGAAGGACTATTTAATGCGTATGATGAAAAGGTGTGAGATGTGGTATGTTTGGCTCAGTGAGGTATGCGAGGTGAGAGAGAGTCATGGAAAGTGGTTTGGTGAAGAAAGAGAAGGTGGTGAAAGCCTTGAGCAAGATGGAATGTGGCAAGATGGCTGGATTGAATGGTATTGCAGTTGAATTTATTAAGAAAGTGAGATGACTATGTTGTTGATTGGTGAGTTAGCATTTTGTTGTACGTGTGGATCATGGTGAGGTGTCTGAGGATTGGTGGAATGCATGTATAGTGTCACTGTATAAATGTGAGGGGATGCAAAGGCAAATGTTCAAACTACAAAAGTATAAGTGGCTGAGTGTACCTGAAAAGTTGTAAGGAAGAGTTTTGATTGAGAGGGTGAAGGCACGTACAGGGCACCAGACTGGGAAGAAACAGTGTGCTTTCAGGAGTGGTAGAGGATGTGTGGATCAGGTGTTTACTTTGAATAATCTGTGTGAGAAAAACTTGTAGAAACAGAAGGGTTTATGTTTAGCATTTATGGATTTGGAGACAACGTACGATATGGCGGTCAGAGGTGACTTGTGGAAGATTTACGAATATGTGGTGGTGGACCAAAGCTGCTACAAGCAGTGAGAAGGTTTTCATTAAGAGAGTAAAGCGTGTGTGCGAGTAGATAGAGAGGAGGGTGAGTAGTTCTACGTGAAGGTGCGTATGCGGCAGGGATGTGTGATTTCACCATGGCTTTGTATATTGTTCATGGATGGGATTGCGAGTGAGGTAAATGCAAGGGTCTTGGTGAGAGAGGCGAGTACACAGTCTGTTAAGGGGTGAGGGGAACCTGTGAAATGAGACTTGTTTGCTGACGACACAGCACTAGTAGCAGACTCGAATGAAACTGCAGCAGTTGATGTCTTAGTCTGGGAGAGTGTGTGAGAGGACGAAGTTGAAAGCAAATGTGAGTAAAAGCAAGGTTATTAGATTCTGCAGGGCAGAGGGACAGGTTAGGTGGAGTATTAATTAGAATGGAGAATTCTTTGAGGAACTACTGCATTTTAGATTCCTCTGAGTGGACATAGTAGCGGATGAAACAACGGAAGCGGAAGTGAGTCATAGGGTGGAGGAGGGGGGAGAAGGATTTGGGAACATTTTGGAATGCGTGAAGGTTCAGTAGTTTCAACGTTGTTGTATGGATGCGAGGCATGAGCTAAAGGTGAGAATGTACAGAGACAGGTGGATGTGTTGGCAATGAAATGTATGTGGTCAATATATCGTGTGACGTGGTTTGATCGAGTGTGTAATAAAAGGTTAAAAGAGGAGTGTGGTAGTAAGAGGAGTTGTGGTTGAGAGAGCTGAAGAAGGTGCGCCAAATGAGAAAGAAAGAGTGAGGACAGGTTGACAGAGACGATATATATGAATATGTCAGAAGTGGAGGGGAAACGTCGAAAGGGGAAGACCGAACTGGAGATCAAAAGGATGAAGGAAAAAATATACTAAGTGGTCGAGGCCTAGACATGCAGGAGAGTGAAAGTCGGGCACGGGGTAGAGAGAACTGGAACGATGTGGTATGCACGGTGCATCAGTAGACTAAACCAGAGCATATGAAATAGCCGAGAGAAACCAAGGAAAGGTCTGTGGAGCCTGTTTGTGGACAGGGAGCTGTAGTATCAAACATACCCATTTTTACTATCACAGATTACGATCTCTCTCTCCACACTTTACCTAATGCTCCCAGGATCTTCACCCTCCTCACCCACCTTATGACTCACTTCCGCTTCCATGATTCCGTTCGTTTCCATATCCACTTCTAGGTACCTAAAACACTTCACTGCTTTCGAATTTTCTCCATTCAAACTCTGCCCTACTAGATCTAATAACCTTACTGTTCTTCACATTCATTCTCAACATCCTTTCACACACATCCCAAACTCATTAACCAACTTTTGCAATTTCTCACTCGAATCTGTCACCAGTGCTGTGTCATCAGCAAACAACAACTGACTCATTTTCCAAGCCCTCTCACCCCCTACTTACTACGTACTCGCCCCTCTCTGTAAAACCCTGTCTTTACCTCCCTCACCACCAAATCCATAAATAAGTAAAACTGCATCATGTACCTCTGTCGTGGACTAACCTTCACGTGGAACCACTCACTCTCCTCACTTCATACTCGACACACGCGTTACACCCTTGATAAAAACTCCTCACTGCTTCTACGACTGGTGCTTGTTAGCAACGGATGAACTATCAACGACGCAGATAAAGTAGTAATAAAGCTAAGGATAAAAAATACTTAAGTACAGCTCTCAACAACTCTAAATCCATCACCCATGGCAAAACCTCAATCACGCTCTACTTCTTCTATCAAATGTGTCCTGCTTTACAAAGCTGATGAATGGGCACTTTGTTAGATCATCAGTGAGAACGTCACATGACTCAACACTAAGGTACAAAAAAAAAAAATGATGATCCCTTATAATACCAAAATAAGCAACTTCTTTATGAAAAGAAAACACGAGCTAGGTACCCAACCTACTAAAGAGTACCAGTATGATCTACAAATAAATATTCGTGTTTGGTTGGAGAATGCAGGAATCACCACCCGGATTACATTGGCGTCACTATCACCTCACTAGCTATATGTTAACACTGCACGTGGTTTAAGGAGCTCTTACCCAAGCATTTGCTCCAACGGCACTCAAGAAAGCTAACAAAAGGCGGCCTGAAAGGCAACACCAAAATCATGATTAATCCAGTCGTGCAGAATGGAAGATGACGAGCATGGAAACCTTCTTGATACGAGAATTTTCAGGTTTTAGCAGGAAGATGAACTCGTGCATTAATCACTCTCAGCCTTTACAGCCAGTCAGCAGCTTGTAATTAGCCCCAAGACTGTGGCATAAGTCTGAAGTGCAGCCAGCGCGCAAAAACGAAGGAAAATGATTATTCTCTTTTTTCCATTAGAAAAAAAAAGAATGTGTCTCTATCCTATGTCGATGAAGAAAATGCCCCAAAAAGCAGTATTCCTTCCTCTGTATCAGTGTCAGGGGAGAGGGGTGTTGAGTGGATGGGGGAGGGCTCTGGCTGGCAGCCCAGGTATTCCTTATTTACCGAAGTTTACAATGATTGTGGGTTATCCTTGGTGAACTGTCTTTCTACATACACCTAATCACATAAACACACCTTGCTTTTCTTTTCTTTCGTGATTTATCACATTCCATATGTATCCTTTATATATTCTTTTCAAAGTTTATATATTTTTATAGTTCATACTCATTATTTCCGTATGTACATAACATTTACACACACACACACAATATTTTTTTTCATAAACAGGTGAAAGAATAACCTCTTATTCATCAAAATGTAAACACTCATACAAGAAAAATTTTGTCATTAAACTGATTACAATATTTAATGTATAATTCTGGCTTCCTGTATTGTTGACGCAAATACACTCTGACGATTTATGGGTGGCTGATGCGCGACACTTCTTTCCAGTTGCGTTGTTAGGTTGCTAGCGACCTCTGTGGATAAAAGGTGGGAATCTAGAAACATTGCCACTAAAGTCTTTGCCACTTTACTAGCACGTCGTAGGCTAACGGCTAAGGACAGACAGAGCGGGAAGAACAAACCTAGTAGCCACTGGGAAGACTCGCTTGCTCGTCTCACTACTTTTCCTCTCGCCCTACTCAACAAATGACCCACCCTGCCCCCTCATTCATTAAGGGTTTTACTCGTGTGTGATTGCTTATTTGCATGCGACAAGGAGAGAATATTTTTTTACACAGGTGTTTCCCCGTCTCCTAAACTTGAAAATATGTATGTACCATATATGTACAACTATGCATGTATGTACACACACACACACACACACAGAGTCCAATTCGTGAAAGTTTTGTATTTGACTGGGCTTACGCTGAAACTGCTGATTCAGTAAACCCTCAGCAGTTTGGAAACATGAGGTCTTCCTCCACCAAGGCAGTGAGCCTTGACAGCCTCCTTGACTTCGTTTACGGCAACTTGGAGAAACGAAGGACCTCGGTGGCACTCACCTTCGTGGACTTCACTGAGGCTTCCGACTTGGTAAGCCATAACATCATCATAAAGAAAGCCGCTCACCTGGGACTAAGTGGGTGTGTCGTCTCGTGGCTGGCGGACCTCCTGGCCGGGCGACACCAAACCGTCCGCTGTAGGGGAGCCACATTGGCAATATTACCCTTAACATGCGGTGTTCCACAGGGCACGAAGATGGGGCCGCTCTCCTTCCTCATCCTCGTCAGTGACGCCCTGGATGACACCTTTTGCATCATCGTCAACAACAACTCTCCTGACTTCACTGCCATTCAGCACATCATCAGCAACCTTCAGGAGTGGACTACGGCCAACGACTTCACCATCAGCCACACCTAGACTGTTATGATTCATATCAACCTGGGCGCAGACAACATTCCTCCCCCTGACATCTCACTAGGACCTGACATCTTCCTTGTAGTCAGAGACTTCAAATTTCTTGGTGTCACAACAGACGACGGTTTAAACTGGAAGACTCATATCATCACTATCATCAAATCTTCCTTCATACCTTCTGTACCTTCTCCGCCGAATGAGATTGCAAGGCGCTTCAACACTTGAACTCAGGAATGTCTGAACCATTTTCATCCTACCTTAGCTTAACTAGGCCTCCTCAGCCTGGCCCTCCCCACTAACAGTTACACACAGGGACCAGCTGAAATGAGTTTAGAAAAGGACATGCAGAATTAATGAGAGCCCTTCTTACACCACCTACCAAGAGGACCTCATTTCGCTAAACCTGTCCACCATCAACCAACACCGCCAGCTCATACGGCAATTTGGTAATAAACTGCTGACGCACCCCCGTCACAGAGACCTCCTTCCCCCCGACGCCCCTTCACCACGGACCGCCGTTCGTCACCACAATCGACCTGTTCCAGTCAGAGCTCGTACAGACAGATAATCTCATAAACAATCCATAAACAACTGCACAGCTATGTAAGTGAATAACTCAGTTTGCTTTTTAGTTAGGCTATGTGGCATGTCATCCATGTATTACTGTAACTATTCATCACTTAATGTTCAGCCAAGTTCATAATGTATCATTCATGACACTGACTCTGTAAACATTCCTGGACATCTGCCACCCTGGCTATCTAAATGTACATCACCCGTATCCTTAACCTAAGTGTGGAAATACCCAGCTCACTCTAATCTTAATCTCATCTACGATTAGTTAACTAGTAACTATCATGACCTCCCAGTTCTGTAAGGACTTAACTATGCCTTTTCAACCAAATGGTTGCCTACATCTAATAAACGTTATTCACTTGTTTGTTCATTCATTTAAAAAAACGCTCTGGCTAATGAGTGGCCTTAGGATTGTCCAGAGAACCTAAAGGTGTTCAAGATTTCTTCGAGTTGTGGTTATAACTGTACGTTGATGGTCTTACTGACCCTGGCGGTCACTAGATCTAAAGCCTAGATAAGCAACTAAACAATGTTCACTCATCATCCAGCCACAGTGCTGGAGACGCCTCGAAACATAATGTAGAATCAGATGACATCTTTTCGTATGAAAATGGGACAAGTTTCCCTATTACCTATTCATTGTTGTAAACTTTGAGATGAGAGAGACGATTTCCAGTCTCCTCCTGTCACGGAAGACTGGCAAGTTAGTGTGAACCTCAGTAGCGAAGATGTGTAAAACGACTCTCGTGCAGAGGACCACACAAGCTTAAATAACCAAGCTTAAGACTGTTGAGGGCTACGTACGTTCTTTTCCAGTGACTTCCAGAGTGTCATGGAAAATAGTAGGGTTCATCACTTGAGCACGAGAATACGACCCTTGGCGATAAATGACATGACCTTTGACCTGACACTTAGCGAGTGTGTAATCACCTAATCTTTACGGCACAAAGAAGGTGTTCTGCACCAGTGGGGTCCCACCTCTTGAGCTTCCCCTTCTGATATTCATACTTCCTAACTTCTGCATTCACAATTTCATCTGCAGCATATTCCGGTCATCCGCCACTCGTATACTATAGAAGTACTTCTCTGCATATTTCCCAACACGTTTCTTGTTGCGACCTCTGGTTCATTACCTTGCTATTCTTATACCATGAAACTGGCTTAGGAACTTGAGGACTGTGATCAAGTCACCCCTTACTCTTCTCTTTTCCATGGTGGGAACATTTATGACCTCTAGCCTCTCGCTGAAACTCAGCCCTCTGAATTCTGGTACAGTCTTTGCTGCCCTTCTCTGGACCTCTCTTATTTCTTTGTGCTAAGCAAACAAAAGCAAAATCAAGTTCTGGAATAATATATGACATGAACAGTTTTCTTCATCGCCTCTTTCTGTGTGTGTGTGTGCGTTTGTAATTACTATTTGTGTTACAGGGAGAGAGATTTACGCTCGTGTTGCCCGTTTCTTAACCTTCTACATATATAATACCATGTACTTTACTCTTGTGTATACACACACACACACACACATATACCAGATTCAGCCAGGTACCCATTCATCGACCAGCCCCAGGGTGAGGATGAGCAGCCAGAATTTTTAGCTGTGGGCCGACTGCCGCGTCCAAGAATTGAACCCGGGAGAGCCCCGTGCGCGAATCATGGTCAGCGACGCTAACCACTATACCAAGGAAGTCAGCGACAGTCGTCGGGTATTACAGAAATCCTAATAAAAACTGGGTGTGTCTGTGTGTGTCATGGCCAGGAATAAGTAACGAGTCACTACACAGTGTGAAATCTGGGGCCGTAGGTGCACACTGTGAGTCAGTGAAAACAAGTAGTGTGGCCTCTCAAGAGACCCGTTAATGTGTTACAAGGACCACGTACATGTGATACAGGTTTGTCTCCTACAAAGACCAAAGGCGTGTGATTCAGGGCCCACGTTAATGTGGTACAAAGACCACGGGGATCTGATATAGGGACCACGTAAGCGTGTTACAAAGACCACGGGACGGTAACGCAAGGAACGCATTAGTGTATTACAAGGACCAGGGAAATGTGGCACAGAGACCACGTTAGAGTGTTACAGAGACAGTGGGAATGTGATACAGGGACCACGTTAGTGTCCTTTGCGAAGACCACGGAAATGTGACACAGCGACCACGTTAATGTTTTACAAACACCGTAGAAATGTGATGAAAGGACCACGTCAGTGTGCTACAAAGACCACAGGGATTTGATATAGAGACCACGAGAAGGTGATGCAGAGACTACGTTAGTGTGTTATAAACACCACGGTGGAAATGTGGTACAGAAACCACGTTAGAGTGCTACAAAGACCACAAGAATGTGACAGGGACCACATTAGTTTGCTAAAATCACCGCGAGAATATGATACTGAGACTACGTTAGTGCGTTACAAAGACCACGGGAGAGTGATGCAGGGGTCGCGTTAGCCTGTTTTGCAAAGACCACGGGAACGTTATACGGGGACCACGTTAGCGGGGTACAAAGACCATAGGAATATGATACAGGGTACACGTTAGTGTGTTGAAATGAACACGGTAATGTGATACGGGGACCACGTTAATGTGTTACAAAGACAACGAAATGCAATAATTTGACCACATTAATGTGTTATGCAAGGACCACGAAATGTGTTACAGGGACCACGTTCATGTGCTACGTGCTACGAATAGCAAGAAATTGGTATACAGGGACCACTGTACTGTGTTAAAAAGACCACGAAAGAGTAATACGAGAACCACGTTAATGAGTTATTAAGAACAGAAATGTGATACAGGGGACCAGGTAAATGTGTTACAGGGAACAAGAGATGAGCCAAGTGAATGTATTAAATGGAACAGGTGACTGTGTTACAAGAACCAGGTATTACATAAACCAGATGAACGCGTAACAGGGTCAAGGCGAACATGTCACGAGTATCAAGTAAATGTGTTACAGGGACCACATAAATGCGTTACAGGGGTTAGGTTAATGTATCAGAGAGATCGGGTGAATGTGTAACGGGTGGATGTCTTAAGGGGACCAGGTGAATCCGTAACAGAGATCAGGTGAGTGTGTTTCAGAGACCACTTGAATATGTTACGGGAAGGTGACTGTGTTTTAGTAAATAGGTGAATATGTTTCAAGGACTAAATGAGTGTGTTACAGAGGCAAGGTGAATGCGTTCCGTAGACGAGATGAGTGAACTACAGAAACCAGCTGAGTGTGTTACAAGGACCAGGTAATTGTGTTACAGGGACCAAGAGAGTGTGTTACAGAGATCAGGTAAGTGCGTTACCGGTACCAGGTGATTATGTTCTAGGGACTAGGTAAGTGTGTTACAGAGACCAGGTGAGTGTGTTACAGGGGCCGGGTGAGTGTGTTACATGAACCAGGTAAATGTGTTACGGGACCATGTATATTTGTTACAAGAGCCAGATGAGTGCATTACAGGGACCAGGCAAGCGTGTGACAGAGGCTAGGAGGGTGTGTTGCAGGAGCCATGTGACTGTGTTACAGAGACCAGGTAAGTGTGTTACAGGGGCTGAATGAATGCGTTACGAGGACCAGGTGAATGTGTCAGAGGGAAGAGGTGCGTGTGTTGCAGGGGCCAGGGGTGTGCCAGAAAGTATCATAAGGATTGAGTGAGTGTGTTACAAGGACCATGAGTGTGTTATAAGGACCGTGATTGTGTTACAAGGACCGGGATAAATGCACTACAAGGACTAAGTTAAGGGCATTACGGGAAACAGGTGACAGTGTGTTACTGGGTCCAGGTAAGTGTGCTACATGGACCAAGTGTGTGTGTATTACAGGAACCAGGTAAGAATGTTAAGGAGACCAGGTGAGAGTGTTGCAGCGTCCAGGTTAGTGTGTTACAGGGACCAGGTGAGTGTGTTACAGGGACCAGGTGAGTGTGTTACAGGGACCAGGTGAGTGTGTTACAGGGACCAGGTGAGAGTGTTGCAGAGTCCAGGTGAGTGTGTTACAGGGACCAGGTGAGTGTGTTACAAGGACCAGGTGAGTATGTCACAGGGACCAGGTGAGTGTGTTACAGGGACCAATGAATGTTTTAAGGCGACCATGTAAGTGTGTTACGGGGACTAAATTAGTGATTCGCTGTGATTACGTGAGCGTGTTACAGGGACCAGGTGAGTGTGTTACAGGGACCAGGTGAGTGTGTTACAAGGACCAGGTGAGTGTGTTACAGGGACCAATGAATGTTTTAAGGCGACCATGTAAGTGTGTTACGGGGACCAAATTAGTGCTTCGCTGTGGTTACGTGAGCGTGTTACAGGGACCAGGTGAGTGTGTTACATGGACCTGGTAAGTGTGTTACAAGGAACAAGTAAGAGCACTACAGAGACCAGTTCAGTATGTTAACAGACCAGGTGATTATGTTACGGGGACCATGTAAGAGTGTTACAGACATCAAGTGAGTATGTTACAAGGACCAAGTGAGCGTGTCCCCGGATCCAAGATCCATTGTACAGGTTACAATACAGGGTTACGAGGGAGACTGAAGGACACACACGCCCTCAGGCAATACTGGATGTCTCAGGCACGACCAGGGCGTGTGTCATGGACTACAGCGGTGGGTTATGACTACAGCACTGATAGTCATGGACTACAGCACTGTATCATGGACTAATGCACTGTGTCAGACATGACTACAGCAGTGTGCTATGGACCACAGCAGTTTGTCATGGACAATAGCACTATGTCAGGCATGACTACATCTCTGTGTCATGGACTACAGCACCGTCAGGCATGACTACAGCAGTATGTCATGAACAATAGCAGTGTTTCATGTACTACAACACTTTGTCAGATATGACTACAACAGTGTGTTATGGATTGCAGCACTTTGTCAGGCATGACTACAGCAGTGTGTCATGGACTACAGACTGTGTCAAACATGGCTACAGCAGTGTGTCATGGACTACAGCACTGTGTTAGGCATGACTAAAGCAGTTTCATGTACTACAGCACTGTGTCAGTCTATAGCAGTGTCAAGCATGATTACAGCAGTGTTTCATGGACTACAGCACTGTGCCAGGCATGACTACAGTAATGTGTCATGTATTACAGCAGTGTGTCATGGACTATAGCACTGTCTCAGGCATGACTACAGCGGTTTGTCATGGATTACAACACTGTCAGGCATGACGCTGCAGTAGTGTGTCATGGAATGCATTACCGTGTCAGGCATGACTACATTAGTGTGTCATGGACTATAGCAGTGTCATGGACTACAGTTTTTCATGGACTACAGCACTGTGTCAGCCATGACTACAGCAGTGGGTCATATGCTACAGCACTGTGTCAGGCAAGGCTACAGCAGTGTGTCATGGACTACTGCACTGTGTCAGGCATGACTACAGCAGTGGGTCATATGCTACAGCACTGTGTCAGGCAAGGCTACAGCAGTGTGTCATGGACTACAGCACTGTGTTAGGCAAGACTACAGCAGTGTGTCATGGACTACTGCACTGTGTCAGGCATGACTACAGCAGTGTGTCATATGATACAGCACTGTGTCAGGCAAGGCTACAGCACTGTGCCATGGACTACAGTATTGTGTCAGGCTTGGCTGCAGTAGTGTGTTATGGGATACGGCACTGTGTCAAGCATGACTATAGTAGTTTGTCAGGAGTGACGACAGCATTGTGTCATGGAATACAGCAGTATGTAAGGCAGAACTACAGCAGTGTGTCAGGAGCTATAACAGTGTTTTAGGGAGAATAGTAATGTGTCAGGGAATACAGTAGTGTGTCAGGAAATACA
This sequence comes from Panulirus argus, assembly GCA_038088735.1. Lineage (NCBI taxonomy): Eukaryota > Metazoa > Arthropoda > Malacostraca > Decapoda > Palinuridae > Panulirus > Panulirus argus. Next base: position 5,564 of record JAYMFT010005341.1, on the reverse strand, counting down.
GCGGTGTACCAGAAATTGTAGAAGTATGTCAGGGACTACAACAGTGTGTCAGATACTACATTAGTATATTAGGGACTACATCTATGAGTCAGGGAATACAGTAGTGTGCTGGGAATTGCAGCGGTTTGTTAGGAACTACAACAGTGTATTACAGAATGGATTAGCGTATTAGAGACTACAGCAGCGTGTTACGGACTACAGTTAGCTTGTCAGGAAATACAGCAGTGTGTCAGGGAACAGAACAATGTGTCAGGGACTACAGCAGTGAGTCAGGAGCTATAGCACTATGTTAGGGACTACAGTAGTGAGTTAGGAGCTATAGCAGTGCGTTAGGGACTACAGTAGTGAGTCAGGAGCTATAGCAGTGTGTTAGGGACTATAGTAGTGAGTCAGGAGCTATAGCAGTGTGTTAGGGACTATAGTAGTGAGTCAGGAGCTATCGCAGTGCGTTAGGGACTACAGTAGTGAGTCAGGAGCGAAAGCAGTGTGTTAGGGACTACAGCAGTGAGTCAGGAGCTATAGCAATGCGTTAGGGACTGCAGCAGTGCATCAAGAGCTATGCAGTATGTCAGGGAGTACAGCAGTGTGTCAGGGACTATAAGAGTGTGTCAGGAAGTACAGCAGTGTGTCAGGGACTATAGAAATGTATCAGGGAGTATAGCAGTGTGTCAGGGACTATAAAAGTGTGTCAGGGACTATAGAAATGTGTCAGGGAGTACAGCAGTGTGTCAGAGACTATAAAAGTGTGTCAGGGAGTACTGCAGTGTGTCAGGAACTATAGAAATGTATCAGGGAGTATAGCAGTGTGTCAGGGAATACAGTAGTGTGTCAGGAATTATAGAAGTGTGTCAGGAAATAGAGCATAAATACTACAGAAGTATTTCAAGGAAAACAGCAGTGTGTCAGAGAATACGGCAGTGCCATAGACAAAAACAGCGTCTCAAGAACTAAAGAAATGCGTCAAGAACTACTGTAGTTTGTCAGGAACTACGGTAGCGTGTCAGGTACTGCAACAGTGTATTAAGGTCTACAGCTGTATCTCAGAGAATACAGCCGTGTGTCAGGAAATACATCATTGTGTCTGGAATCACAGCAGTGTTCTTGGGGTAACAGCAACGTGTCAGGGATCACAGCAGTGCTTCATCAGCTACAGCATTGTGCAAGGGGCTATAGAAGTGTGTCAATGACTGTAAGTGTCAGTGAATATAGAAGTTTGTCGTGGACTACAGCGCTGTGTGGGGAACTAAAGCAACCACTGGAGTGTTTATGGGTTTACAGCAGTGTGTCATGGATTACAGAAGTGTGTCATGGATTACAGAATTGTGTCGTGGACTATCGCAGTGTGTTTTGGACAAAGGCAGTGTCTCAGGGACTACTGTGCGTATCAGGAATCAGCGCAGTGCATGTTACTACCGTAGTTCCTCAGGGAATAAGTAATGCCAAAGACTGCAGTAGTGTGCTAGGGGCTTGAGTAATGTCAGGAACTTCAACAGTGTGTCAGGGCTCACTGCAGTATGGCAGTGAATTCAGCAGTGTGTCAAGGATTACTGTAGCAGTGTTTCAGGTACTGCAGACGTTTGTCAGGGACTAGTGCAGCGTCTTTGGGACCACAGTAGTGTGTTAGAGAATAATGCAGTGTATCATGAGCAACTACAGTGTGTTAGGGACTACTGTAGAGTGTCAGGAGCCACTGCAGTGTGTAAGGGAATACTGTAGTGTGTAAGGGACTACTGCAATGTGTCAAAGATTAATACTTTGTGTCAGCGATTCTGAAGGTGTGTCAAGGTCTACAGCTGCGTGTTAGAGACTACAACAGTTAAGTAGGGATTGCTGTAGCTTGTCTGAGACTACAATAGGGAAAGTAAGAGTGGAGTCAATAGTGATGTTTCGTGGCACCTCTGACAGGCTAGTAGGTAAAACGCCAACATAACAGTATGTACTTATGGCCTTCAGTGACTGTTGTGTTCTAATTCGAGGCATTTGGCGTTTTTTCTCAGTAGAATTTCTCTGTTGACGTTTTTCAACATGGTGAACAGCTGCATCGTTCTCGAATATACCATTCTGCAAACTACGGGCTGAAGTTTGAGCTTAAGTCGTCTTCCAAAAGACCCCGAAAGAAGGAGACTGGTTGGCGGCCATCGGTCGAAAAGATTTTAAACCTGGCCAATACAGTAACGTGAGAGGATGCGGAATTCATTTCATCAGCGGTAAGTGGTCTTTGATTAGCGTTTTAGTTTATGATGCAAGTTGTATGTTGAAGTGGTCGTTATAGACCCCCAGGGGCCGATGGAATTGTGCATGGGGTCGATAAATGTCTAGGGACCGACAAGGGGTCGATAACATTCTGGGGGGTCAAATGTTTTAAAAGTTTCAAACACATAATCGAATATAAGATAAATGAAAAGCAGAGCAAATTTGAGTTCTTCATATAATAAGATGGAAAACTATGACCTAATGATTATTATCATTAGGCCCATCCATCTAATCAAGGATGTAAACTTCAATAAAAACTATTTTCGTTGGCAAGTTTTTTTCTGCACTTGTTCAGTTTTGCTGACTTAAGTACATATATATACATATATGACTGTCATTTACTGAGTATGTGACTGGGGGTCGAAAAAGGATCAGTAAATCAGTGATGGGGTCGACAAATTCGAAAGTTTGGGAACTCCTATGTTAAAGTACAGGTTGAGCCAAAAGTCACGGTTCACCTACCGTAAACGATGATTATAGTCAGAGTCTTTGTACGTTTATCACATATATTTCCCAAACTAACTTAAGTTACAACACGCATCTACAAGTCTTAATGCTCCCGGCCTGCCGGGTCTCAGCGCGTACGCAACTGATCTAATTTCACGAAAATGGCACTTACCCGCTGCACTGCGCTGCGATGTGGTACGGGGTGTCTCCCGGGTCTAATGGCGGTATTTTAAAGAACAGAATAACTTTCTTAGAAATCATTTACAAACAAAAGGAAAAATATCTAAAATTCAAAAACTCACTTCCATGCTTCAAGGGACTTGAATGCTTCTAATTCTTCTCCGGTGAGACTCCCGGATGTCTGAATCAAATGAAGATTAATATTTCCAAAAGCAATACTGACCACTCACCACGGCTGCCAGACCAACCATTCGTCGAAAAATAAGAATCTAAAGGCTTCTTATTTGCTTAGATAACTTATTTCTTTCTTTCATCTTTTTTTTTGCGCTGCAAAAGCCAAAGATTAACTTAATACTTGCAGATGATTCAGCGGCCATGTTTGTTGTTTTGCCCGCCAGTATTATGCGCACAAGCAGAAATAAGAATTTTTGTTTTGGTGACCGGCCCTATAATGTATAAGGAACTCGTGTAGTTTGTGTCAAGGACAACAGAAGCGTATCACTGAATGTTGCAGTTTGTCAGGGACTACAGAATGCGTGATAGACTGCCGTAGACTACAGGAGTGTATCACTAGCCGGCTGCTATAGAGTGTCAGGGACTACAGAATTGTATCAGAGACTACCGTCTACCGTCGTATGTCAAGGACTCCAAAAGGGTACATGGGACAACATCATTGTGTTTGAGATTACAGTACTGCGTCAAGGACTACGGTAGTTTGTCAAAGACTGCGGCAGTGTGTTAGTAAGTACAGTACTGTATCAGTGACTACTGTAGCTTTCCAAGAACAACAACAACTTGCCAGGGTTCACGATAATGTGTTATGATATACAATAATGTCTCAGAAACTACAGTAGCATGCCAGGAACTACAGATGTGTGTCTGGGACTGCAGTAATGTGTCAGGAACTTTAGCAGTGTCAAGGAACACAACTACTATGTCCAGGACTACAGCAGAGTGTCAGAGACTGCAGCATTGTTTCAAGGAGACTGCAACAACGTGTCAAGAACTACTATAACGTGTTACAGACTACTGTAGTGTATCCGAAACGGCAACAGTGAGTCAGGCACTATATCAGTGTGTTAGGGTCTATAGCATTGTTTTGGTAATTACAGCAGGGTTAGAGCCTAGGGCAGTGTAACAGCGAATACAGAAATGTTTCAGGGACTGGAGCAGTGCGTCGGAGATCATAGCAGTATTTCAGAAGCCGTGTAATGTGTCTTACGGGACCAAGGGAATACAGTATGTTCAAGGTTTAGTTTGGGCTTCAGGTCAGCTAGGGGCAATTTAAGACTGCTTTGATAGAGGCTGCCAGGTAGGTGCGCTGTACCTCATGTAAAGGTTGTGGTAAGTGAGGTACAGTGTAGTGGAATGAAGATATAAAAAAGTTGGTGAAGGATAAAGAGAGTCTCGAATTGCCCCACCACGGTAGCATGAGCGAAATGCAAATTATATTGAACATAAAGTTCTGAATAGAATAGTTAAAATGATGGTATACGGTATATGAATGAACTAAAAACCAAAGGGGATCTTTGGAGGAAAAAAAATAGATTAAAACAATAATTTTAAAATTAGGTAAATAAAAGTAAAGGAGAAGGATGTGTAAAGACTGAAAATATATTCGACAGGTCCGGTAAAATATGTCACAAAGGATGGAGAGAATATACTAAGGAGATAATGAAAGATGAAAGTGAAAAAGAAACATCTACTGGTATAGTGAGGATAAAGGTTTAGGAGAGATAGAGATAGAAAAAAGAAAGAGTGAGGATGACACTACCGAGGAGGTAAAAAGAGCAATGAAGCTCCTAAAGAAAGTAGAAGCTGGGATCGAGGCAGTGAAGAAATAGAGGTGAAATTGTTGTGGAGTGGATGTGGAAAGTGTGCTGGAAATGAGCAATGACTAATGAACGAAACCGTTCCAATGTGTAACAGAAAACAAGAGTAAAGTTGAGTTTAAGCACTGCAGTTGAGTTTGTTAAGCATAGTTGTCAAGGTGTATGTTTAGTACGGAAGAGCGGCGTGCTGAATGGACTAGTGAACCCTTTGATGGTAGAGAACAGTGGGTTTAGGAAGAGAAGGTGTGTCGATCCGAGTTTTGCGTTTAGAGGAGTTAAGACAGATTTAGAAAAAAGGTGTATGTAGCATTTATATATTTATAAGATGCATATGATAAATGAATAAAAGATAGCCTGCTTTGCAGGGAAGAATTGGGTATGTTGTCAACAGCTTTTATGGTGGAAGCAGTACATGTGTCATCTGTGAGAGGAAGTAGCAGGATGAGTGTGAGTGGTCTGAAATAAATACGGGAGTGTCAAATTTCCCTGATGTCACTTTATTTTTGTCTCCTGCGTAGCCTAGCGGGTTGTTGGCGCTAGGGATCGCTTCGTCTGTACTCCGTACGTTCATTGTCGGGAGTCGCACTTAAACTTAGTCACAACGTGAAAGTTCTAAATCAGACACTCGTGAAACTCTGAACAGTAATTTTCCAGTCTCTAAATGATCCAATGGCATAAGATCTATGACTCTAGTTTGGATTTTGTTTGTTATAACACTTAAGATTCAATCTGTATCTAACATCCCCCGTAACTGGAAGAAGTTTTCGCCTTTGGCCATGGAACTTAAAGCATTATATATATATATATATATATATATATATATATATATATATATATATATATATATATATA
>JAYMFT010005340.1:2699-32037 GCA_038088735.1 Panulirus argus | reverse complement strand
TATGTGCTATATGTATGTACTCCTGTCCATATGTATTGATGTATTGAATGCACAATAAACCTTTACAAACAAACAAACTTATTTGTTTAATTTATACTGTTTTGCAGATATACATCAATATAAATAAAACATTCACAATGAAATATGTATTATGCATTATAAGTACAAAAATAAATGTTTTTGCAAGTCCAATGCGAACAGGACTAAAACATAAGATCCAAGGAAAGTAACGCTAGTTTATAATGATGTTAAATTTGCGTTATAAATATTGCAGTCACTGTATTGTAAAGAAAAAAAAAATCGCAGAACTGAAAATTCAAAATGGGCAGCCCAGGTTTCCAACAACAGACATCTTTCAAAATCCATCTTATCTTAGGTGTAAAAAGCCCGTTACAGGCCTTAAATATCAAACAGCCCACCAACCAATTATAGCAAGTTTCCCACGTAAATGCGTTGTAAATCAATACGTTAACTTTTACAGAAAATGAAAAGATTTACGGGGCTCTGTTTTGTGTCGCAGAAACATTAAATAAATGCTATAATTTGTCTTTAACCGATCTAAAATCTTTAAACTTTTTCCACTATTTTGTTTAATGCATGGGCTTTTAGAGTTTACATTTCCATTGAAAGAAAATGTCTTAAATATGAATATTTGCATAATAAATTTCTACAAAATACTGTATATGAAAATACAGTTTCAAAACAAAGGTTTCTCTGGATTTGGTTATTCTTATAAAATTAAAGATATTTAAATTTTTGCAAGTCCTTCGTGGAAAGGACCACATTACTACTGATATGAGCACAGACCAAAAGCATTATGAGCGTATGTGGTCACAGAATAATGCTAACATCTAAGGGCGGAAAGATTTACCTGTTGTTGGATGTAGTTTGTTAACGGGGCTTTACTGACCATTGCAAGTTAGAGGACCAAAGGTCAACGAACCAACGTGTAAATTAGTAGTTGACGACATATAATATATTGTTGTTAGAGGAGAAAAAAACTCGGAAGCTTATTTCCAAAACTGGACATCTAAAAATTGTACAAAATGCAAATGGGAATATTCAAGAACGAGTACAGCTACACATGGAAAAATTAGCTTTGGATACTGAGCGATTCTGTATTACAATGGTTGTGTAAATCAGTGATTTGCAACAGGGTGAAACGCGGATTCAAAAGTTATCAATTATCAAAATAAGGAGTTACCTTGCCGATTTTTTTTTCTACCAGTCTTATTTGCAACGTATTATACAAAGAGTCTCCTTTAAATGGTTTGTCTTAAAATGAAAAACAGAATATAACGTGGCATTACAGCTATTGAGAGATAATAGCTTTCTTTCATATAGCTATGTGTGCCATATTCCCCGACCACGCCAACTACTTCAAATAAAGAAAATAAAGGAAAGCCGACCACTTCAACTTGACAGATGCTTGTTTGGGTTTTAGACTAACCGGATATCAAAGTCACTAGGGCTAGCCCGTTCTTGGGTGTGCCATTACTGGCACGGGTCGGGTGTGTGTGTGCTCGCGGTGCCAATACTGGCACAGGAAGGCCGGTGTGCAACCGTTGTATAGTGGGCTCTCAGGCGGATGTGTGTGTGTGTGTGTTTTGTATGAAATATGATGATATAACGTGATGGCATCCGTTCGTGTCTACCGACTGTAATCAATGCCTAGCAATGGGTTGAAAGTAGCGAGCCGTTACAGTTTTAATTTCTTTGTGTACAAATAAATATATCTAACTGGGGAAGTTTAGTGAGGTTTTCATAGGTTTTGATTTTTTTTGAAGTGTTTCACCTAGTTTTAAGTTTAATATTTTGTTGCTTACGACAGAGCCATAGATAAAATGAGAGCATATATGGTTTCTTGAATTATCTTGTATATCTGAAAAGGATGTTTCAAGTTATTCTAACTGATGGATCCAAAATGACGTTGTTAGCCTTAATGAACCTTGTAGTCCATAGGCCTATATGTGATAAAACCAATCAACCCTATTTATAGCTCTCACCCTACTGCCTTATTCGATATCGTAAACAATATATACTGCTCCAAATCACGTTCTGCAACTTGTACTCTACACTACAAAACAGAATGAAGTCAAATACCCAAAGCTTATTTCGATGAAAGGCAAATCTGAGTCATTACCTGCTTGGAAGTATTTACCTATGTATTGTATAGTGATGTATAACTACGGTAATTAACCCGCGAAATTTTCTTCTTTCACTGACTGCTCTAATCAAACACACGACACTGACGAATTCATCAGCGAATACCTCATTACGTAAAAATCTTAATTTTCAGTCCTTATCATCAAAGGACTTACAAAAAGTGGTATTTTTGTACTTAAAATGCATTAAGAGAACACGTATGGATACTAAGTTTATTACAAAAGTTTTTGATAAATGATTCATTATTAAATAGTTAAGCAAAATTACAAATTATTGATTTACAATTGAAGATATTAAGTTACATTATTATTACATAAAATAAATCAAAATACCTAAAAGAAAATGTTACATTCTTAACCAAAATAGATAAGATATTAAATGTTTCATACATACTACTGGATAAAAATATAATAGCTACTCATATCTTACCTTATTTTCTTCAGATGTATATATCTATTTATTCTTCATTTAGATTGGAAACTTTTTAGCAAACTGCTTCGTGTCACACTAACTCCATACATATAATGATTCGGCTGGAGCCGATTCACAAGTCGCTTGTGTAACATCTTTCACCTGAACCATCCGTGCCACTACTCAGTCCTCTCACTGTACTCATTCATCTCATCCACGGTCTAAATCTCCACCTTGTAGCTTAATCTGCGATGCCATTTTACTTCTTGACCCACGCCTTGCGCTCTGCATGACTGTTCCATGCTGAGACTTTTATCCATGTAGCTTTCTAGTGACCCGTCTGACACATTCATTCTGTGTGTCCTAATTCATACTGTATTATGCAGATTATACATCTTTACGGCTCTTATTTTTTACCTCTAAACACCAGCGTAACACTGTTACAGCCGTACATCACGGTTGGGACAAACACCGCTCCTTGCAAGCTTCTTATAAATTCTATGTTTAATGTTTACATTCACCAGAGGTATCGGTAATCCCGCAATATTTCTTCCTACATTCAACACCAACTTCCCCACTACATTCCTCATTCATCTTTACTCCTCTTTATATCTTATCTCATCCAAAACCTCCAGTTATTCATCATACAAACTTAAGTTACAATCTGGCCTCCCATTCCATCAAAACTGGTGTGCTGTTTCCACTTGCATTCTCTTGCAGCATCTTCCTCCTACAAACATCATGGGACGGGCATATCATTCAATCCAGCTCACCCTCCTCCCTTCCTACTCCCATATATACCTTACTTTCTTAACAGAAGCTCTTTACCGGATCTTATAACTTTCTACTTACCTCATGTATTCGTAAAACCTTCTACAAAGGCTCCTTAAATGCCAAATGATTCATTTTCTAAGAAGCTCTCACACAAGTTTTTCAAAGCTAACACTCAATCCCACCTCTCATGGAGCCACACTGTTCCTACCTAGTCTGATGCCCTGCCCACACCACCACCTTCTCAATTACCACTCTATCACAAAACTTGTAAGGTATACTCAACGGGCAAAAATTTTATACACCATTAATTGCAACTTCTGTCTCGCTTGCCTTTATATAAGGGCACCATACAAACACACTGCAAATCGTCCGGTACTTCGCCTTGGGCCATGAACGGATTAAACAGCCACGGTGGCATAACCACACACCCATTCATCACCAAGAACCACTCGCTCTTCCCAACCGCACACATACATTACTCTCCTAACCAAACTCCTTACAGGAATTAGTAGCTTTCCTCCTACACCATATACTCGCAACACTTTTCAAAAGGAATCTCTAGCGACCCTATCATACTCTCTCCAGGTCCATAAATGTCACATTCAAATATTTTTCACACGATTGTTTTCAAAGGAAACATAGTTGTACACACTCATGCAATTTTCTAGATTTTCATTCTTACTTTACACACTTTTCATATCATTTCAAATCTTTAATCATTACTTACCGTTTGGCAGAGGAGTGACATGCGAGCGCAGGTGCCCAGGTCTGCAGCATCTGCCATTTCAAGGCTCGGTAGATCCTTTTGACTTGACCCTCTTGAGGGTAAAGGTGACACTTAATTTCTTCATATGCCATTTTCTGACCAAGTAAAATGAGTTTACAAACACAGATTGTTATTTTATTTTCAATAATACAACTTTTCTTTCTATCAAACGAAGAGTATGTGAATATTTCTGATAATTCGATTAATTTCTGATACTTATAATTCCCTTAATTTTTTACACTTATCATTCACTCCATTTATGACACATAATTCACGTATTTCTGAAAGTTTATTCACTTCATTGGTGATAGTTATGCACTTCATATCTGATACTAATGTACGTAACTTTTAATACTGATCATTCACTTCCTTTCTGATACTTATCATTCACTTATTCACTTGCACTAAAATTTTCCAATCATTTCATTAAAGTGTGTTTACACTTACAACGAAAGGCTCACTTTTTGTTCTTAACCGAAATCCGTGTTCATAAACGACCACATTAAACAAATTTTCTTGTGAATCACTCACATTAAAGTTTGTTATCATGTATAAAAGGCGATATATATATGACGCAAGCTCTTCAGCTCTGTATGTGTCCCATGTCTTGACACCAGCGAGGATACGCTAAAACTGAGAGTTTTGAGGTGAAAAGAAATATTTATGACCGGCATTTTGGTCATCGAACCGACAATCTACTGGGTCATTGTTAACGAAGTGAAAACGAGTCGATTTCTGTTGTATTTAAGGGAATTCATCTAGCCCAAACTGAGGTGCCAGACGACTGGCAGAATGTATGTATAATGTCGATATTTACAGAGGCAGGGGCGTATCCACGAGGAAGGGGGGGGGGGGGTAGGACGGGGGCTGCCTATGTCCCCAACTGGGCCAGTCTAGGCCCCTCCCCCCCATACACCTAGAACTTAGAGTATGAAATAAACTTAATATAATCATGATGATTAACATATTCTTACGATTAATGTGTATCTGCGTCTATGTTTCAACGAAACCGTTGTAATTTTCACTAACTTCCTTAAACAATGACATGGGTTTAGAAAACGATATTTTGTCAGCCTACAAAAGCGTACTAATTCGTTTGTCGAAATATAATATAAGACAATTACTATCAGCGGTTTTGTGGCCGAAAAGGTAATTTTTTTTTTTTGCGGGCACTCTCCCGCCAAAAGCATCAACGTTCCAAACATTTCATCGCTTATGTTATCTTGGCATTACTCGCGTCTATCAGACTGCGTAAAAGGGCCATGCATGCTTTAATGTGTATTTGAGGGCACTCACAGTTGGCACGAGAGAAAACAGAAAGTATATATTACAAGCGTTACCTGAGGAAGTTCAAGCAACTTATCTATGAACGCCATTGTTGTTGTGCTGTCCGCCTCTTCCTCTTGACTTCGTTGCGCATAGGATCCCTAATGTCCTATGAACAAGGCTGGCGGCATCATATTTTCAATATAACACTATTAGGGCTTGTGTGACAACACTGGAAAGATTACAAAAGCCAAGGTGAAATCGTACCTTCCACGCAGTGGAAGCCACATGGTACGAGTGTAATCAGTACAAATGAGGTATATTTATGATTATTAAAAACAAGATAATAAATTCTGCTTTTAATATACTCAAAAATATATATAATATCATAAATCTAGAATATATTATTTATAATTTTAAATCAATAGTTTTTTTTTTTTAGTAAAAATATTATTTCAGGATTATAGATCTTGTGTTTAATAATTCATGAAACTTATGGGAGAAAGTTGCTCGATAGGTTACGAAATTGATATGAATGCATAAAAGAAAATTACGAAAAATAAAACAATTATTCTTTTTCAATCAGTTTTTGACTTGTTGACTAGATTCCGTGAAATTCGAGACTCATCGAGCAATAGGAATTAGTTCAAGATCCTGAGTTCTCCTAAATTTACTCTAATGAATTTAACATCTATACTTTTTAGCTAAGATTTCAATTAAGTAAAAACTATAATTAATGAAATTGAATTAAATATTTATTTAAATATAATATCTAATACATACTGAAGGTAAAAAAGATGTACAGATCTATCATAGCGAATTTAATTGATGTTAATACATTTCAATTGTTTTATTTACATTCAAGCAGACACAATTTCAACACGGGCCTCGTGGCATTCACACAGGCGAGGATACACCACTCCGAAAATTGTCTTATTGAGTGTTCAAGATTTCAACGTTGTTTTTGGGACATTACAGATACTATGTGCTACATAACAGTCAACGAAGTGGATGGTGTTGGCTACAATAGTGCTGACGCTCAGAGAGGAGTTGTCCGAACTCTCTCAAGTTTTGCTTGTGATATATATATATTTTCCCTTTCTCTGTGCATCAACTGTGAGTGCGCCCAGATACGCTTTTTAGTATGATTGGTCTTTCTGTATTGCGTAAGTCACAGGAGAGTCAAGATAATCACAGCTCCCGTGACAGGGACATCGTGTTCGTGTTGACGTAAACGAAATGGTTGACTCGTTTTTTTTACTCGAAAAACAAAAGCAATCAAAGAAATAATGCAAGAAATGCTGTCGTTACGAGGCCTTCATTCATTGCTTTCTCATATCTACCAAATAGTGAGTGATTTTGATTCAAGATCTGAAACGATGAGATTTATTGAGTGAAGTGGTGATGAACACCAGAAAAATTACAGATTAGACAATATGGTGAAATTATCGCATCGTGTAATGACCAGTGAACTTTAAGGTGGGGAAATTGTGACGTATGGACAGTAGTGCGGGGAATGCTCTATTGCTATAGTACAAATTTCTAAAGTGTTTGGTGAATTACTTGTCGAAAACATTTAAACGTAGAGTGATGGTAGATGGTGTGAATGCAATATAGCCCTCAGAAATATATCTGTACACTATCTGAATGTTATGTTATTGCTTGAAAAATGTGTGAAAAAGTGATTAATTTCCTGAAAATCTTGTCATCAGTATTGATGGTCTTCAGAGCACTACAGCAGCCGGGCGGAGGAATGTAAGTCACAATTGCATATTTTCTTACTTGTTTTGCGATGATGTGTCATGTTGTCTGAATATCGGTTATTTTAAACCCAGGAGGTCTGAGCCAATTATGGACCCCTTTAGTGTACTGTCTCTTTTAGGTTTCTGTGTATGTGTGTGTTTTGTGTTAGATATGAGTTTAGAAAATGCAGTCTAGCGTCCACTTTGGTTGTAGTAATAGTAATAGCAGTAATATATATTATAAAGATATGATGATAAACAGAGAAACTGGGAGAGCAGAAGGGAAATGCTGGTAAAAAGATATGAAGAGACCGTCTAGCTTGTTGTGGATCGAGGAAGGTTAAGTGGTCATTTTTTTTTTTTTTTTGGGGGGGGGTTGTTTAGTCCCTTATAGTGCTCTCATGGTAGTCTCATAATATTTTTTTTAATGTAAATGCGCACATACATACCTACAACCTCAGTGACCGATTCTCCAGTTCCTGCAGCTTCGAGGCTGCGCAGCAATCAGAAGCGGGGATAGGATGGACTCGTTTTGAATGAGGAATTCTTCGACGAGAATGTACTTCGATGACACACCGTCGCCGAAGATGACTAAGCGCTTGCGGTGTAACAACAGGCAGGCAGTTTCCGGTAACACCGATACATATACATTTGGTTACTATATATATATATTTTTTTTTTTTAGGTGGCAAGTCCTGGTGTTTCTGATTTGGCGTTTCTTCTTATTTTATTGTTATGTATACACTAAACTTGGCAAGGGGTCTTGTCAATGACAGCCCGTTCTCGGATGTACCATTACTGATACAGGTCGGGTGTTGTTGCTTGGGATGCCAATACTGGCACAGGGCGGTCCCTGTGTAACTGTAGCGTAGTTTGCTCAGGTTGGTGTGTTGTCAAAATGTATTGAATTGTTTCATCCAGAAAAAAAAAATCAGTTCCGAAATATATTCACAGACATCCAAGGACGCGATATTTTGTTTGTTTGTTATTTATTTACGTTTGTATGACTATTTTGCGCCCCCTGGAGACAGAAGACTGCATTTCCTGGGAACCTCACTTGCTGGGAGCATTGTTTACTCTACCTGGGTGGAGGATCTTGCGATGATACAAACAGCAGGTTTTGAATATTGTTGGGCCTGGGTCCTGGCAGACTATTAGAGTGATGCCTCTGGTAACGTTTGATCCTCGGGTGTGGAAAGCCGCTCCGAACCTTTCCTTCCGTCTGGTCCACACCGGCTGAGGCGTCTCTGAAGTACGATGTTGCTTGTGGTGGCACCACAGCGGCCATGGCTTCCAGGGCTGGTCTTTTCAGTTCCTCCCTCAGGAAACTGGACTTGCTGGTTCCGTTGTGGTGTGACTGCGAAAGGTGGGTGGCTGGTGGTGCAGGGGAATCCACGGTGGTGGTGGAACGGCGTGCTCGTTGCTGCGAGCGTCTTCTACGTTCCTAGTGTGCATGAGGTCGCCATACATATTCTTGTGCCCAGGTGGTTCCTCGCACCCTTGCCTTCAACGAAGGCGAAGGGCGCCGCAGACTCTTCCCCTTGCAGATGCCGGCACGCCCGATCTGCAAATCTTGGGCCAGGAGACCAGCTGTCTTGTCACCTGGTTGACTCGTATTGCAAAGGGGGTGGCGGCTCAAGGGCTCCAGCTGCAGGTTGCAGATCCTGGTCCACACGGGTGCCCCATGCATGGTTCTGAGGGCGCCGATGACTCGGGTGACCTCCATCTTGGTCACCTGTTCGTCCCCTCGATCCGACGAGCGTCGGGGGGCAGTCATCTACGGGAGATCTGACGGCGGCCGTGTGATATGTTCTCAGAACGTGAGTACTGGCACCCTCAACTGGACTGGTGAGTTACCGCAGGACGTCGCGACCGCTCATGGCCCCGCGTCGGAGGGATACTCGCAGCTGTGGCTCTGAGGGTCTGTTTCTGGTCGAGCCACACACACTCCGAGGTACTGACTGGAGGGCCATCTGTGTGTTCTGGACGGAGAGTAACCAGTCTGGCGTGGCTGAACAGAGGACCATCGCTCTTGACCTGGCTGGGTTGATCTTTCTGTGGCCAAGTCTGTTGCACTCGTATTCTTGTAATCACAGCATATGTGTGTGTGTGTGTGTGTGTGTGTGTGTGTGTATGTGATGATGTAGTGAAAATAGTCACCCACATATATACCTCATTTTCTGTAGAAGTGAATTTGTCTTTCAGGAGTGACTTGTTATAAATTTCTGTGTGACCAGTTGGTGTGCCATAGTAAGACAAAGTGCGAGTAAGACATTATACTTTACGGGATATGTGATACTATGGTATAAGAGCATGTTTAATTATAGTCCAAAAGTTACAAGCTGTACGTTCCCAGGTTAAGGATGGAGAAGAAAAAAAGTTGTTTACATACGTAGACCGGCAGAGGAACATGGCAATCTCTCCACAGTAAAGGATGCTGTCTACATGGCGATTGTATAAACTTCCCGTGACAGCAGTCTTAATGACCTCGGCAATTCATTGATCTAAAGACCAAACAGCCTAACAACCAATTGTAACAAGTTTCCCATCCAAATGAAAAGTATGTCAATAGAGTCCTATGCTACAGAAAATGGAGAACTGTAAGGGAGTCTATATTCTTACTACAGTATTAACTTTGAAATGATCGTTATATATTTTTGAAACAGATATATGAATAACGAGATTTTTTCACTTTAAGGTTTATTTTAGTTTGCTTAATGCAGTTGAATTTTATCAATCAACCTACGTATTAGTGAAAGTTATAAGAATTTTTGCTTGATTTGATGTCTTTTCTGTTATACAATAAAGTCTTACCACATATATTTCTCTTAGCGCTCGTAAAATCATAGCATATATGTAAAAATAAAGGATAAAACTTTTTGCAAGTCCTTGCCGTGAAAGGACAAATATTACTGACCAAGAGAATCGATGTGTTGATTTCATTTCGGTAAAGGTGCAGTTTGTGAAATGAACAAGAAAATATGAGATTAATTTCAGTGATTAAACATCTCAGTTATACGTAATGTTCCAAAGAGGGTGCTTTCATCAGCTTCGTTAATGCATCGAACATAGCTCTGGATACTGATTTTGTTTTGTAGTTTGGTCTCATACAACTGGAGAGAACAGAACGAGAGTTGAGGAGATTTGGGTTACAGAATTGTTCTTTTTTATTTTTTAGGAAATAAATGCGTTGATGATATGAAAATAGATTATTCCTGTTACTTTGTATTGAACGCGAAATCTCAGGTATTCAAAGCATTACTTTGATAACAAAGTCTCATTTACATTGAGCCATAAGTAACATTGATTTAATAAAATCATTGAATATAAACACAGACACACAGCCACACACATACAGACACACCAGAAGGAATGGTTCGTTAGGGCGTGAGAGGGTTTTCCATTGGTCTTTCTCTATGATGGTCGTTAGTGGTTAGCGAGGGAATGAGAGTGGTCAGCTGTGCCCCCGATTGGTCGTTAGGCTTAAAACCAAAGTCCGGATTGTTTGTAGTCGTCGTTTGGGTCGCCAAGTGTGGTTGTTTGTGGTGGTCGTGGCGGTTGTTTGTGGCTGAATACGAATCTGTGCTTGAAATAGTGTATAGGTGTCATTAAGGCCTGTTATTGATGATTACATTTTAAGAAGATTGTGTCATTAATTCAGTTCGTATTAATCGGGTATATCTCGGACAAGGGAGGCATTGTTAGGTACTTTATAAGATTATTTCAAGTATAGAAGCGTTTCATCGTGTTGCAAAACAGATTTAAAAGAAAATGAGTTTTTTGGGGCTAAGAAAAAAAATTCCCTGAAGCATTACCCCAGGCCCTCCTCCCCTTCACCGCCCCTGGCAGGAGCCGCGGGGGCCCTTGTGTTCCTGCAGGAGACCGAGGCGGGAGCAACGGCAGAATAATGGGACCCTAATTGATGGTGTGGACAATGCGGCTGTGAGAGCTTCTCAGAGCCGGAGAGGGGCAGCGAGGGGCTGTGTGGCAAACGGATCCCCCGCCTCCCGCGTCGGTAATCACAAGGGCAACAGGCGGTGGCGGAGACGACAGCCAGCCTGCCGAAGCGCACTGACAGAAGAGGGAAGACACATCCCAGAGACGCAGGTATCCATCCAGGCGAGGAAATGCCTGGGATGTTTCGTGGATGTTACGAGAATGTAAAGGTCCGGGTGTAGACGTTTTAGGGACTGGTAGACGTAGGGTGATGTTGAGAGGTCACGTGGATCTGGCGGTCAAGAGATGTAAGGAAAGCCTAAGAGAAGAGGTGTCGGAGGTTCCCTTTTTGGTTGCGCTGAGGAGATAAGGATGTTGAGAGATGTGGGGAACAAGTGATGTGAAGAGAGAGAGAGATGAATTGATAGGGAGGAAATATATCAAGTCTTGAGTCATGAAGAACAAAAGCTAAGAAGATCTTTGAATTTGAATAACGAAAGAACTAGGGAATCGTCACCACGATTGAATATAAAATGAAAAAATAAAGAAAAACACTTCCACACACCCAACGGTTCCTGGCGTGTCTTGAACTAATCCCTAGAGATTTTTATATACAAGAGGAAGGTGAGCACATGTACTTTACATTCTAATTCATCATAAAATTCTACAGAATTCTTAGACGTAATTGGATTTGCATAGCCTAGAATCGAAGTTAACTTTTGCTCATTCAGGATTACTTTTCTTTTCTCTTACTTCCATTTCTAAGGTTGATTCACTCAAGGACATCAATCCATTGGTCACTGAAAGGTGTTGTAGAATTTTTCCCGCAAATATTTATCTTTCGTCGGTCGATACTTGAATGAGTGGAATACTGAGAGCTGCTGATCGTATGTGAATGAATAAGATATTTACACATTCTTTAAGTAAACTGACTCGAAAACTGATTGCATTGATGGACCACTTAATACATTCACAAATGAGGGAACTTCGTTTTTTTTTATTAATGAATATATGTATTAGTCTCTCTGGTGGTAAGTGTAGAGGTAACATATCGGGATCTCATTTGCATAACGTGGGTGACTCGTGGGCGCACAGGTCTGAAGTCAGGTAAGCGTGGACACGCTGGCAGCGTTGAATGCCGTAGCCGCAAGGACCGTGGAAGGACCCGACCCGTGTGTCTGTCTGTCTGTCTGTCTGTCCGTCGCTATTGTCCAGCAGTGTTCCCCCCCCATACCTGGGACCAGCTGCACACTACCCCCCCCCCCCCCCTCACCCCCGGGCAATGCCCTGTGGGAGCTGGACGGGAAGGGTGGGGGGTAGGGGAAAGGTAATGATACCCCAGTGTAAAGGAGGGGGAGGGGGGAAGGAGGAGGAGGGGTAAATCCTTTAACCTAGCGTCAGGAGGTAAATCCTCTAATCTAGTTTATGGGGGTGAATCTTCTAACCTAGCTAGAGGGGGTAAATCCTTTAACCCTGTGTAAGGAGGTAAATCCGTGAAACCAGCGTAAGGGGGTGGGGTAAATCCTTTAACCCAGCTTAAAGAGGTAAGTCCTTTAACCCAGCGCAAGGGGGAGGGGTAAATCCTTTAACCCAGCGTAAGGGGGAGGGGTAAATCCTTTAACCCAGCTTAAAGAGGTAAATCCTTTAACCCAGAGTAAGGGGGAGGGGTAAATCCTTTAACCCAGCGTAAAGGGGAGGGGTAAATCATTTAACCCATTATCCTCATCAGTTACGGGGCTGGAAGTGACCCGGTTACGGTCGGCATCTTTGCTGTATTGTGTTTCCTCAGCGGGTTGACAACGTTTTATATAAATATTTAGACCGTAAGATTCACATGGGTGTTCAAAAGGGTCATCTTTACGCCTTACTGTGTTTCATGACTCTCTCTCTCTCTCTCTCTCTTTCTCTATCTATCTCTATCTCACTTTTTCTCTCATATATATATAAAAACCTCAAAGCTAAGGTTGAAGTTTTCTTTTTGTTTTTTTTTCGTCTCGTTAGCGCTGTTGAATGAGGGAATCGTGTGTGTGTGTGTGTGTGTCATTTCAAAGGTGGGTAAGGCAATTAGAAAGCACACACACACTCACACACACTGTGGTTACCCTGCAAGACGTCCGTCTGTCAACTCCGTGAGCCGTGTTCATCGGAGAGCGCGGCACCGAAATGGAATTTCAAGATTGCTACCGACCGCCCGACCGAGGCGATGTCTGTGTATGTGTGTGTGTTCGACACGAAGTAATCGAGGGTTTTATTCCAACCGAGACTGTCGAGGTTGGTTGGTCCAATCAGAGCCATCTTCTTCATTTTCCCGCCGCCGTGTGATCCCTCCCGTGACCTGATTCAGGTTTCAGATGAACACGGGTGATGAACAGTGAGTGAGTCCTACTGGAGGCTTGACCCCGTACCGTGAAGCGTTGTGGGAGCGGAGATTGTAGATGTGTTTCTGTTGATGTAAAAGGAGGAGGAGTAAAGAGGTTGTAGATGTACATACGTGGCTCTTGGGGTAATATTACTCTGGCCGCAGGAGGCAGACGTAGACGACGACCTCCTGTCTCTAGCTGAGGAGATACACAGGGACCTCTCCTCCTCCTCCTCATCATCATCATCCTCCTCGTCTTTCTCCTCCTCCTCCTCCTCCTCCTCCTCCTCCTCATCATCATCATCATCATGATCATCACCTTCCTCCTCGTCTTTCTCCTCCTCCTCCTCATCTTCCTCCTCCTCCTCCTCCTCCTCCTCCTCCTCCTCCTCCTTCTTCTTCTCCACCGCCGCCGCCGCCGCCAGCAGCACAACTTCTGTTCAACACACATTATATCTGCCTCTCTTCACCATCGTGTATTGCCTGCAGTTCCTCACCAGCCTATGATCACTGACTTTGTCTTTTCCCTTTTCAGTTATTTCGTGCTTTGCATTCCTTCCTCCTTTCATTTCCATTTTTTTTCTTAACAATTCTTTAAGTTAACGTAAAACTGTTTTCATGACAATTGACAACCTTTCTTTCTCCTGTGTTTTTTACGTTCTCTTTCGTAATGGCTTCCTCATTTCTCCCGTGTATTTCGTGTGGATTTTTTTTTTTTTCTTTCCGCTCCACTGTCTGGCAGGTACCGGGGCTGCCTGCCGTGCATCGCCTGACCTACCCTCACCCCCCCTCCCCCTTGGATTACATACAGGTCATCCCGCCCTTGCTGATGCAGTCCACCGCCCCCCCCCTCCCCAACATCTTGCTGAAGTACATTTCGGTCTTTATATAGTGGTTGGTTTACCCTTCTCAAGTTTATTTTTTCCTGAGCCAAGGACAAACCTTTTTGTAAACGGACGCCGGGACTTTGTTTACTAGTAATTGACGGTGTATTGATTTAAATGCAGCCAGAGGCTGAAAATATCGGGAGAAAACACAGAAATAGTGGGCCTATAACGAGAAATGCGAATGTTAGAAAATTTTTTATGGTTGCTGTTTATATATATATATATATATATATATATATATATATATATATATATATATATATATATATATATATACCCATAGTTTTATCCGCTGCCGAAGTAAGTCATAGGGTGGGCTAAGGTGAATGATGTTCTGGGTACACTGAAGTATGTGCGAGGGATCATTGTCGATGAGAGCAACGTTGGATATTTCTGACGGCATAGTATTCCCGACGGTGATGTATTATAGATGCGTGGCGTGGGCCCTAAGATAAACAGGTATGTAAAAGGACGGATTGTGTTTGAAACTGAATATTTGAAGAGAATATCTGGTGTGAGGCGGGTTGATCGAATAAGAAATGACAGGGTAAGATGGAGCTCTGGTAAAAAAGAGGTGTGTGTATGAAAGAGTTGAAGAGGATGGGTTGAAATCGTTCGTAGATTATGACTAAGAGTCGAAAATTGATAAAAGAAAAAGAAAGACGACGTTTATTGACTATGCCTCTTAGATATCTTATCTCTGTCGTATGTACTGCAGCTGGCTCAGAGTTGTCGGGGTTGTGGCAGGTTAAAATCCCAGTAATGACGCACCGTGTCTACATGAGATCTCTAACGTAGTATCATACACCAGCCTTGGTCCTGCATGACAGTATAGGCATCAGTAGAAGTGAAAGACTAGGCAGAGTGATGAATCCTTAAGAATGACGCTCCTCGTCTTTTCCCCAAGACCTCTCGAGTGCTTGACGTTGAAAAGGAATTAGATATACCCAGCGTTTAGGATGTAATAATACCGGTTCTTGATGATATCAAGTCTCCCAAAATTTAGAGCTGTGGCCCCTGCCTGCTGATCCAGATAATGTTGCGGGTCTAGAGGATGCAGTTAAGAACCGCTCAAATGATAATGGTTGGAGCACAACAGGTGTACAGAATTAAGGAAGCAACGCATTGCCAGAACCAGTAGTGCTCTTGAACGCATTCGGAATCTCCTCGCTGAAGATAACATAACACCGAGTATCTAAACACTGACGGCCTTATCAACCCTTGCAACTGTGAGGGCTGGGAATGTTGTCATTGTGACCCAGCCTGATGGCAATAGATTAAGAGAGGAGTGTTAGAACGAATAGAAGGGTGCTTACCTTTCAAGTTAGATTTTCATCCTGCTGATCGCTCTTGAGCCTGCAGGAGTAATTATCTTCCGGTTCTCCGTCGTTACGACTTGCCCGGAATCATCTTTGAGCCACAGTGTAACATGCTTGTCGCTGAAGCCACTTATACAGATGTTCGAGCATTGTAGACGTCTTCTCACATAGGTGTCTGCAAACCATGGTAAACTTTGATGCTTCCAGCCAAACTTGCACAGGATGAAAGTGGTTTTTAAACGTTAACATTTAGTTGTCAGTCTTAAGAAGCTGTAATCGCGATGGAAGTAAACAGAGTGTTCGAAGCAAGTAGATGAATAGAAGTAGACGCTAGTAGATCCATTCCTCATGACAGTGAGGTGTGTCAAGTAAAGCCTGTGTATGGAGAAAGTAACAGGATCAGGACTAGGTTGCAAGTTGTCACTGTTGGGTTAAGGCCCTTAAGAATACAGATACCGTTGGTGTTTTAGCCCATTTTGAGATGTTTATCAGTGAATTGTTTAGTCTGTGGCCAGAGATAATGGACACATTAGAATAGCGTATCTTAGATTGTGGGGAAAAAAAAAGAATAGAACCTTTTTTTATGGATAGTTCCAGACAAGCCCTGTAAAAAAAAAAAAAAGAAGAATGGCACAACGTTTAATTGTTTGTGATAAGACACTTGAAATTCTGGGACTGTATCCAGTTTTGCGTCCATCGTTTGAGTTTACTATATGGAAGGAGTGTTTAAACTTTTTGTAATGAGCCAACATTGCAACTTACTCGTGGCCCATCGGGGTCTAACAAAGTCCTTGTGTGACCTCCGCAGTCCTCTCGCTCTACCGCTCACGGGGTGAGCCTGGGAATGCACTATGGACCAGCCGTTGATTGCGGCAGACCCAGAACGCGAGGATGATGCAACAGCTTCTCTCCCCATCTGTCGGACGAAGTCCAGGCTGTGGTTGGAGAGAGTCAGGAGGATAAGTGTGTTTGGTGATTCGTTGACAGGTGGCGGGAGAGGGGGGAACCGAGGATGGATCTCTCTAAATGTTGTTGTTTTCTGCCCCGTTTTTGAATTAATCCCTGTTATGCGGTGGGTAAGCGAGGAGAACAGTAGGTGGGGGGAGCTGTTGGTAGGTTGGGGAAGAATGAAAGAAAGTTGTGGTCTCGAAGTCCATGGCTTCAGGAGCAGGCAGGCTGAAAGTTTCAGATATACAGCGAGAATACACACGCTGTTATGGATGTGATTACCTATTTGTTGCGTAGGGGAAGGTGAGCCCTTACCATCGTGGAACACACCAGCTCTTCAACTTTAATATGACATGCAACATTTTACGTTTTGGGTACCGATGGTATCAACATGTACAGTTTCATTTCGTATTACAGTTGCTTATTTCTTTGTCTCATTCTGTTAAAAGTACTTCTTTGCATCCTGTCTAACAAATTTGGTATTTCATTTCTTGATATGGCTTCTGATTTTCTTTATTATTGGCCTATTTGAACTGTACAGGGAAGGAGTTATACACTGGCGAGGATCCATGTCTTGAGCCTCCTCTACTACCATACAAGTTTTCAAGTTTCTGGAGATTTTATATACAGTATTCGTCTTCATTTTTCTTCCATTCATCCACCACTCTTGTACTGTAATTACTTCTTCAGATTTTTTTTTTCTCAGCAAGCTTCTCGCTTAATATAATGTTATATCCTCTGGTTGCTATACCCCAACATCCCTCGAAGAACTGTTCAATCTGTTTAAAAAAAAAAATGGTACGTCACCCTTTGCTCCTCTCTCTTCCAAAGTGGGTAAATTTTAGGCTTTTATCTTTCCCCCTCAACTTTTGCTGTCTTAAGTCTGGTTGCCATCTTTGTTGCTCTCCTCTGTGCCTTCTCTTTTAGCCCCTTGTGTGTGTGTGTGTGTGTGTTTGGCCTGCAAGATAATTTAGTCTCAAGCATATGGCTTCTGACATTTATTGTTGCTGTGTTAGCCCTGACCTTCGTGCATATCCTCTGCTTCTCCATGTTTTATTCTCTGCCCCGTATGTGTCTCTGGCGTCGAGACTGACTCAAAGATCATCACACTTAAAGGTTTTAGGGTTCGTGCGATTTGTGAGAACGGGCCACGGCCTGAAAGGTAAACAGCCTCATTGAGTACAGGGCGAGAGTGCAGCCTCTTTGGACGGAGGGAGACAAAGACCCCTTCCTAGGGTGTTGTAAGGTACCGGTATGATCTTTTAGGCGTCCGTTATTATACGATATGTACTGTTGTGGTCTCTTTAGGGTATTCCTTTACTAGGAAGGATCATAATGGATTTAAGTGTATTAAGAAGTTGTTTTTTTTATGATTGTACGAGCAAGATGTGTCCATAAATGTTTTTTTAACTCCTTTAGGACGAATGGGCTCCTTGGTGACGCACACCCGTTGATTATGGTTGCTTGCTCTGAATAAAGCACCTGCTGGTGGTAGTTGTCCTTTGATAAGTCACCTGTTGATGATGTTTGTTTCCTCTTGATGAGGCGCCTGCTTGTGCTTTCTCCACGATTGTTCTCGGAGGTTAATCTAGAGGAAGTTTGTCTCCAGGCATCATTGTAATCCAGGCATCCTCACTCACCGTACTGCGGATGGGGTTGTCTTTTCTCCTGAGAATGAACTTTTGAATCATGAATTTTTAAAGAGTTGTGTTTTTTTTTGCATGTTTTCAGTTTTTAAGGTTTTCGTGTCAGACTTAAAGAATGTTTTGTGTGGTTGTTTTTGATCAGTGAAAGCTACTGTTTGTTACTTGTAACTGATATCTTCGTCGTAAGTTGTCGTTGCGCGAGACTGATATCAGCTGTGGCGACAGCGGTTACTTGTCGTTGATATTTGCGTTATCATCAGTTGTGGTTGCACGGGTTACGCGAGATTGTTATCAGTTGTGGCGACAGGATTTTTTTTTTTTTTTTTAGGTGGGACTGATATCTGATATCGGTGGGTCTCCTCGAGTCGAAAAGGTTGTTTAGTCGTTGCAAAATTTTGCATTCGGTGTTGATTGTTGATTTTTTGATTCAGTAACGTATCTTTGGACACGATTGTTTCGGGTCTTTTCTGGAGGGCTGCAGGGCTTGTTCAGTGGTGTATGATTTCATAAGTTGTACACGCTTTCACACAAAGCGGTCAGCACTAACGAGATATGAAATATGTGACATCAGACGGGAATTGTACATTTTTTTTTTTTTTGTCTTCTCACGTCCAGTCTGAGAATCCGGCCTCACTTCGGGGGAATGTTAATGTTCTCAGTGTGATTAGATAGATTTTTTATTTTTCTATTCTGTAGATTAAGTGTGGTAGAAGCCTCTGCTGACGCTTCTCGGTATTGAAATATTTAACATGGCGATGAGTACAGCCCGTCTTCTATATAGTGGGCAGTTGGAAACTGATCATTGTGACGTGGCTGGCTTAGTTACATGTTTTGATACAGTTTGTCCTTACGAAACATAGATTCGGGGAAGAGTAGAATGGTGTTTGTATCACATTGCAGGGACTCATGTGGCCTTGCTGTACCAGATAAAGGGCCTTGCTGAATGTAATGGTAATAAGCTTGCAGTACGGTGCCTGTGTGGCAGGGGATCCTTTGAGGTTTGATGCGAGACGTTCAGGGTGGTGCGGTGGTGCCACCTGTCGGGCAGGGGTGTAGTTAGAGAGAGAGAGAGAGAGAGAGAGAGGAGAGAGAGAGATCGCTGCCTGTTGTACCAACCAACCACCACCGGAAACCTGAGTAGTGAAGGGACTACTCTCTCGCCCCCCGCCCCTCCTCCTCCTCCTCCTCCCTTCTCCCACACGACCCCCCCTCCCAGCCACCCACCCCTACTGACTCGTAGCCATGCTGGCAGAAAACCGGTGAGTTATTATCAGCAGATTAATCCGGATTACATCCTTTACCTTCTTCAGAACTGTCCCTCCTCCTCTCTTCTTTTTCATCTTCTTCGTCTTCTTCTTGTTTCTCTTCTTCTTGTTTCTTTTCTTCTTGTTTGTCTTCTTCTTCTTTGTCTTCTTCTTCTTCTTCTTCTTATCATCATCATCATCATCATCATCATCATCATCTTTTGTTCTCCCCTTCCTCTTCAACTTACTGACACACCCAGCCACACATACACACCCACCCACACATATTTACTTTCATTCTCTCCTCAAGACACACCCTCGCCTTTTACGCATCCTTCCATTCTTCTCTCCTGTCTTTGTGCCCCACCCAGCGCTGCTGGATCCCGCCCCACACCCTCCACACACACACACACACACACACACACACACACACACACCAGCCAGACCTTAGCCTCGTGGAAACGCACTCTGTTGTCTTGAGGGACTAGATCGTGAGGATGTTGGGGATGGAGTGGCAACACCCACTCTTTCATATGATAGAGGACGGGTCTTCCTGCTGGAGATGGTTATTAAAACCATATAACTTCGTTGACGGTTTTCTTTTTTTTTTCCTCCTTTTGTTTGCCAAAGCGACTGCCAGCCACGCGCGGAAGTGGCCCAAGGACAAAATTGTCTGGGAGGGGATCATAAGTTGTGAGAAATGGTATTTTGGGCCTTTGTGCGTGTGGCGAGGGAGTCGGCAGTGTGATCCCGGCAGCGAACGGGAAGAAAAACAGCGTGAGCCACGCCATGGATAAGGAAAGGTGGGGGAGTGGAAGATGGTGGGGTGGAGTTAGAGGAGGAGGAGGAGGAGGGAGGGAGGGAGGCGTGCGCGGGGGAGAAACGGTAGGAGAAAGCGAGACGTCATATCATGGTCATCTCCTGCGCCGTTTTGTTATGGGGGGTAAGGATGGCAGGCAGGTAGGAGGTGGCGGAGGAGGAGTAAGTTGCTCCCCCATCTCTCTCTCTCTCTCTCTCCCCGCACGCCGTTAGGCAGAATAGAGGACGCGTGAAAGGCGTTTGTCCTGTTTTTAGGTGTGGGTTGGCGGCGGTGGCGGGTGGGATACGGCAGTGGCCGTCTTTAGATGAATTTTTGGCAGAGTCCCCGACCTGGGAGTCTAGTTACAGCCAGTGTTGTTACTGGTGCGCTCTCGTGCTTGTGTAGTTTGTGTTATGGTTTACCAACGCCCGACGTGCATGTTTGTGGCAGGAGACAGGGGCAGAGTAGTACTCGGTGGCAGTTTAGATTTCGTTGGTTATGTTTCCCCCCCCTCCCCCCCCCAGGAGCTGGGAAGATTTAGATAAGACCCCTTTGTCTACAGAGATGAGAGAGAGAGAGAGAGAGAGAGAGAGAGAGAGAGTGAGAGAGCCTCGTTAATTGGTAGAGATGTTATCGATTGCACTGAGGTGTTGGGGTCGGATCGTGCGTGTGTCCTGCACCTGGAGGTGTGTATATCCCCCCAGCCCCTCGACCTAGGTTGCACGTGGGAATACTTGGAACTCGGGGTCGTCAGGTGAGTCCTCTTGACCTGTGGTTGTGTGTGGGAGGGCTGCAACCCAGGTCGTGTGGTGAGCCTTCCTGACGTAGAGGTTATGCGTAGGACTGCTAGGGATTAGGTCGTCAGGCGAGTCTCCTTGACCTGTGGTGTGTGTGTGTGGGGGGGAGGGGGTTTGAGTGCTTGAACCCGGGCGTCAGTCAGCGCAGGAGGCGCTTGCCTCCCGCCCAGCTCGGGAAGCGCATCTCCGCGTTACCCCAGGTAGCATCCCCTCCCCAACCTCACACCCCCGAGCACCACCCCAGTAATATGCCAGAGGCTGTCTCCCATGTCTCGAGATCGGTATTGGACTAGGGTTCTTGGGTCCCAGTAATATGCCAGGGGCTATCTATCTCCCACGTCTTCAGGAGCAGTATTGTACTTGGATTCTTCAGGTCAGGGCTAAGATTCTCCGGGTTATAGTAATATGCCAGAGGCTCTCCTCCACCAACTCGCGGGAGCAGTATGAGACTTGGAATCTGGAAGACTTAGGGCTCGGATTCTTTCAGGTTTCAGTAGAATGTCAGAGAGACATATCTCCCAGGTTATAGCAGCAGTTAAGTTTTGTATGTAATATAACGATGGAGTTACGTTTACCGTTATGGGAGATGCTGCTGTTATTTTGAGAATGATTTTGATTAAGTAAAGGACCCGCGGACTATCACTGGTGTTTTCCGCTGAGGTCAGTTCCTCGTGCACGACTTAAGTGTGACGGTTGTGATTTATCTGTGATGCCTGGTTTGATTACACTTCACACAAGAGAGTGCAAGGCCACCGCGAGTATGCCGAGTTGTAGGGTGTATGGTGCGTGGTCAGGGTGAGGACGGCAGTCGTGGGTGTGCGGGTAGCCAGTGCGAGGATGGGAGTTGTTGGGTGTTTGTTGCGAGGACGGCAGTTGTAGGGAGGATGGTGCGTGGCCAGTGTGAGGAGGCTGAGAGGCATGTTGTGGAGTGTTGGTGACGCAAGGCCCGTCCCACACGCCCTCCTCCTCTTTATATTTTGGCCACACTCGACGACGCACGGTCCAGGGTCTGCCTCGTAAGGGTGGCGAACTACCGTACATTCTGTACACCTTTAGTACGGTGTATAACGTGGGCTGGGGGTTACCATTGGTTAAGGCAAGGGAGGATACTCTGGCTGGCGTTAGGCAGGGGAGGCTCACAGGACGATATCAGCGGGCATCCGGCCACAGGGCTGTGCGCCATTGGCATGCATGGCATCACCAGACTGCTATCACAGCCAGACTGCCGCCGCCACTACCACTACCACCACCACCACAGTGGCCCCGCACCTCACTTCTCTCTCTCTCTGCTGACTAGCTCACTCTTTCCTCCAGACCTGAATCTTCTGGTCTGCTTTTCTGCTGCTTGTTCCTCCACTGTTTCTGGCACAGACGGCTTTGTTAGTACCGGTAACACCGATAGTTTAGATGACGGTAACCGCCTTCACTAAATACTATATAACGATCGTCATTCACCATCGTCACCAGCGGCACCCCCATCACCAACACGAAGCAGCGCCTCCGTCACCAACACAAGCAGCACCGCTACCGTCGCTGGGATTATAACCGCGCACAAACTTCACATGGTTCCGCTAAGACCATATGATATCTCTGATAAGCCAAACATCATCAGTCCAGGTTCTCGGTCCCTTTGCAACCTCGTAATCCCAACGTGCAACGCATGTTGTGCGGGAACGGCTGACCCCCAGTACACGCACATCCATCTTCCGGAGAATGTCTCACCCCTTCCCTGGGAGCGCACCGACGGTACGACCCTCGAGCCCACCGGTACAGGCCGGAGGTGTGGTGACCTGGCTTTTGATGTGGCCCTTAAGGGTGAGGTGAAAGGCCAGATCATCATGCCCAAGGGTCGTACCGTCTTCCTTAAAAGGGGTTGAGGGGGAGGAGTTAAGAAATGGGATTATGGTTGAGGCTGCCTGACCTTGAAATCGATGCTAATGATGTGAATGTTTAAGAATTTTAAGGTTATTGCTAATAAAGATACACCCTTAGAGAGAGAGAGAGAGAAAGACAAGAACAGCGTAACAAAGCGCCCTCCGGTAGGGCTAAGACATCCTGCGTAGTAACAAGCACGGATAATTGTAGCTCTTGCCACACGGGCTACCTGCCTCTAGTGTCTTGCCCACGACGTAGCGTTGTGGGGCGTTAGATAATCCGACGAAAAAATTGGTCTGTAGGGAAAACCAGTGTGCTGGACTGTGTTGCACTCGCGAAGTCCATGGACTCTGTACGGAGTTTGACCCTGGCTAGACTCTTGTATAGTGTACATCCTCGAACTTCAGATCGGCCCGTATGCTTACAGACATAGACTTCGACAACGTATTTAGAACCAGATGACTGATCGGGGTATTGCATATTTAGAAATGAAAGGATAAGAGGTACATTTTGACGAGAAGATGTGTTGAATCCATGAATATTCTTGAACTGTAAATCGGATTTCTTTTTTTACACTTTTTTTCCTTGCTGTGGTAAGATTTTGGCATGAGGTTCTCAAGAGGTCGTTTGGTTCGAGCACAGTTATGTAAATCAAATGCCTAAAGTTCCTCGGTTTGGATATTAATGCCAGCACTTTGGAAATCTTATCAGCCATATATTTTTGCGTGTGAAAATTGATTTTTATGTAGTGCCCACTGTCTGTCTGTCTTTCTTCAGCTACCCTTGCTCAGGGAATTCATCGACTTAAGACAGACAGACAGAAGTGTGGTTAATGACAGTGTTGTTATGTAGATACGTCTCGGGATATGAATAGATGCGGCCGGGACTTCTGGATGTGTCATATCCGAGGACTGCTGCATCGGGCATGTCCCAGGACGTCTTATAAACTGCCTCTTCTTGGTCATTTGTTACCGTACGTGTTGTTGACTGTTGTGGCCTGGATAACCTGGTCTTCCTCCATATATATTCAGCAATGTATGTATTGTTGTTATTATTATTATTATTATTATTATTTTTTTTTTTTTTTGAAGATTTAGGTTCTGAAGTGTCGGCCTTGAACAGGGTTTGTTGTCGAGCTGATAATGGTGTTATCACGGCTCCCTTGGAGGTATCTACGGCAGAAGTGTGTGCACGTCGCTGGCGTTATCATTAAGGAACCAGGATGCGCTGTGAGGTAGCGTCGTGTCGTGTTTGCCGTGCGACCTGTTTGTTTCCTTCTTCGCCAGTTTGGCTTTGGTCGTGTCTTTGTGTTGCGTACGCACGACTCGTATCTCCTGGTCCAAGTGGTCCATGGTCCATGTCTTCCATATGGCCCCTCTCTCGTTCACATGGCCTCAGTTCTACATGGCTCTTCTGTACATGCATTTCCCCCTCCCCCTCTGGTCCACATGGCCCCCTCTGGTCCCGCCTGGCCTGGCCCGCCCCTCGTCTACGTAGCTTCTCTCTGTTCTACATGGCTCCTTTCTGTTCCACATAGGCCCTTCTGTTCTACACGGCTCATATCCTTTCTGTTTCGTCCGGCTTGTCTGCGATAAGCCCTGCTTATAGTGTTTATTTTGCTTGCTCTAGCCTTGTCCGTTTCTCTCTCGACGCTCCGTATACCTCGCTTCCTCCATACATCACAAGAAATGCGTAGTGTATCCTCCTGTCATTTGAGAATTTACTGGCCACCGACTTGCATGAAAGAGTGCACTTTTCGTCCATATTTCCCCTTTGGAGGAATGTATTCGTCATCCACCTCACCACGAGTACTCTGGAGAAATGCATTCGTCATCCGCCTCACGTAGAGGAATGCACTCGCTGCTCACGTGCCAGAGGGAAGTGCATTTATCACCCGCAATCGTTTTTGTTCAGTCTGGTTGACGTATATGTTGATGGTTCCGGCTCATTGATCGTCTTGCCGTGGGTAGTCAATTAGACCCACCTGCCCCGTCTGAGGATTGCTCTCGTCACTCACTCCCCCCCCCCTCTTCCGAGGAGGGATGACGCCTCTCATCCACCTTCCTTTGACGGATGCACTAAACATCCACGACCCCTCGAGGTCTGCCTTCTGTCAATCACCTGCTGTTGCCAGATGAGCGTGCCATTCAAGTGTCCTTGAGCAGTGCATTTGTCACCTCCTTCCCTAGGAGATATGTATTTGGCTCACCCCAGTGCTCTGGAAGTATGCACTTGGCCCGCCCCATGTCATGGAAGTATGCACTTGGCCCGCCCCATGTCATGAAGGTATGCACTTGGCCCGCCCCATGTCATGGAGGTATGCACTTGGCCCGCCCCATGTCATGGAGGTATGCACTTGGCCCGTCCCTTGTCATGGAGGTATGCACTTGGACCACCCCACGCTCTCAGGTTATGCGCTTAGCCTACCTTAGTGCACTGTGGGTATGCATTTGGCCTGCCCCATTCCCTCAAGGTATGCACTTGGGCTACCACATGCCCTTGAGGTATACGCTTGACTGTCCCCATATCCTCGCCGTATACACTTGACTATCCCCATATCCTCGCCGTATACACTTGCTCATCACTTATGCCCACCTGGAAAACACTTGCAACCCTTATGTTCCCTAGGGGTATGCACGTGCCCCACTCCATGCCCTGGAGATATGCACTTGCCCTCTCTGTTTCCTAATAATATGGATTTGCCCCCACTTGCCCGGGAGGTATGCGCTTGCCTCCAGTATTCGCTGGAGGGACGTACATGCTCCACACCATGCTTTGGAGGCATGGACTTGGCCACTATAGTCTCGAAGTATGCATTTGCCTATATATATATTCTGGAGGTATGCACTTGCTCAGTATACCTTGGAGATATGCACTTGTCTCCGAAGCCCGGGAGGTATGCCCTAACCCTTTAACATTCTCACTAGGTATGCACGTGCCCACTATGCCCGGGATGTATGCAGCTTCACCTACCCAGATGTACTGTGCTAATCTGTTCACCGCTTAAGTGTGCACTCGTCATCCACTTTCCAAAGGGGAATGCTGTAAGACTGCCAGACGGGACATAGAATGCCCTGGGCATCATCAGCCACCAGACTGACGCGCTCTGCCCACCACCCCGTGACCAGAGCTGATGGCCTGACCTTGCTATCGTCCCTCAGGGGTCGGGAGAAAGGCCGGGTCATTATACCCAGGGATCGAACCGACGAGCTCAAGAGGTCGAACGGACTCGGGTGAAACAGTACAGTACACAGCGAGTCAGGTTGTATTGTAAAGGGATGTAATAGGAGGACGGCGCTCTCTCCTTTCCTTGGTGTGGTTTGGACCTCTGCGTCCGCTCTGCCTCGTCCCGCTGGTTACCATGGACCTCCTGTTTATCTAGAATTCTGTGAGCGTAACCACGTCACCCTTTTTTCTCTTTCTCCCCAGTCACATCACTGTAATTGTTCAGAAAACAGGTATTGAAGATGGAGGGAGGGAGGAGAGTGAGTGAAGGCGTGTTGGGTTATCACGGGGGTAATCTTGGGAGGGTGTTATCTGAGGTGACACCTGCTCCGGGCCTCCAGACCAAGCCAGTGCTGCCAACACCACCAACCACTAGCGCCCCGCCTCCCCCGCCCGCCCGCTCCTCCTCACACTCCTCTCCCGCGCCGGTTCACTCCTATAAAGGGGCGAATTCCGGCCAGATTAACAGCTTTGTTTTGCTAGTGTGGTGGGTCAGAGGGCAGGTTTTTAAGGTTTTTCTTAATCTCCAAGTTGGATGTGGCCGGATTTTTTGTGGGTATGCACTCTGCCTGACAAACTTTTCCTCGAGTGGAAACTGGGACACCATTTGTAGATTGTCCGTCCGCCTTGAAGTACTGTGTGGGAACATTAACTCCCCGCGGGATAAAAGGCAGCCGACGTTGGTGGCTTGCCCTTGCTAATAGTGCCACCGCTGCCTGGCGTACGTATGGGGTTCGTCCGGCACCTTTTGCGTACACAAATTTGATTTGTAATACGTACATTTATAACGTAAGGCACTTAATGATCATAAAGGTCGGGAGAGATTGCTGGATGCCTGGAGTTGGTGAGAGGGTAAATGAGTCAAAGCTATCTGCAGTATGGCAGTGTTTGTTGGTGTGGGTAAGCGCAGGATGGCTTACTTTGGCTGGAGGGTCCCGTCCGGATGTTAGGAGCACAAACTGGCCGGGGGCAAGGCGAGAGGGGCACGTGAGGCTTGCTGGCCAGTACCGGGGCAGGGGAGGTATCTCAGGAACTCGTCCCACGTACTGGAGTGTGTGTGTGTGTGTGTGTGTGTGTGTGTGTATGTGTGAGTGTGTGTGTGTGCATGTGTGTGTGTGTGTGTGAGGGAGGGGTGAGGTGTATACCCCCACATCCCCGTCCTAGTCTTATTCTCTTCATTTCACACAGTTTTCTCACGTTGCGTATCTTTTTATTTCTATTTTATTCCCTTTTGTCTGTCTTTTCATCCTCCTAGCCAGGACGACTTTGCACAGCATCCCCCACTAACCATGCCTCCACGACGATGGGGGAGAGACATGTCTCCGCCGCGTGGGCCTGCCTCGTCAGGTGCGACCTTGTGTGGCAAGCAGTGCTTGTTGTCGGACGGCTTAGGTTCATTACATATTGATCTGACCTTTATCATGCATTCACCTTTTGTCCCGAGATCACTTGGCTTGACTTGTGCCGTGGAACAGGAGCAAAGCGGCTTTACCGGGCCGTGCAGCTTCAGGGGTTCCCTTCGCTCTCCTGGTGGATCCGGTTGGAAGTTCTTCGGTGGGTTGACTGACCGGGCCTTGGATCTTCCAGGGGTTGTTGGTTGACCGGGCTGTGCATCACCTAGGGGAATGGTTGACCGAACTGTGGATCTTCCAGGGGTTGACTGACTTGACGGTGGATCTTCCAGGAGTTGGTTGACCGGGCTGTGGGTCTTCTTCGAGTCTCTGGTTGATCGTTCAGTGACTTCCTGTGGCTGGTTGACTGGGCTGTCTATGTTCCAAACACCGCTTAACCAGGCACTAATATTTTTTAGAGGTTGTTGGACTGGAATGTGAGTCTTTTAAGGACTGATTGGCAAGCCTTGTGGATTTTACCAGCCGTTGAAGCAAATTGTAAATACAGTAAAAACGTTTCTGTTAACTGAATTACGAATTGGAATGAAGCTGATGACGTACGTATATTTCCTCCATTTTTTTTTTCGAGAGTCGCCGAGGGAAAAGCACAATTGATATGGCCAGTACGTCTTGGTTTCACTTGCTGAAGTTGCTCCGTAGGCGGCCCAGTTTATAGGTCTAGTAATCTCCCGTTATCTGTGCGATATCGAGTATGTCAGACAAGAGGGGCTCGCGAGAAGAGTATCCTGGTAATTACCTGCGAAGATTGTTTTGTTTCGTTATCTGAACAAGGGAAAATCGGGAGGCTGGTAACGCAGTGTTTGCGATTTTGTGAATTGTCTGATTGCCAGTAGCTTATCTTGGGATACTTGGATATACATATGAAAAATTTGTTTGGATTTAATGCAACGAGTGTGATGACCATTTGAGGAAGTCGAGTTGAGTTAATGTTTGTGGCGAGCTTTCTTGCATGTGAGGCTGCCCTGACATTTTTTTGTTGTTGTTGCAATGCACTGCTGTAGTTTTTATTTCACCAGCTTCATTATTTTCTCTCGTCTCCCTCAACGCTCATTTCGCATTTACATACTTTCTAGTTCAACGACGTGTTCCTCTCAGGATTTCCTCCTCCAACGATTTCTCTCTCCCACGCCTCCCGCTTCTCCAACGACTCGCTGCTAGAACGGCGTGCACCTTCAGCGTCTTGCCGTTCCAGGGCCCTTCTCCGCTCCCCTTCTCCTTCCTCCAGCGTTCTTTTCCCTGCGGTGCCCTTTTTTTTTCTCTCTTGGAAGAAAAATTGTGATTATACAGTGTATTACAAACCTGGCAAGGCTGCAGACCCGAGGGAGGTGGTTGGACAGTAGCCATCATTTGGACAAGTTATTTTGACAGGCATTTGGAACATTATCGCTATCGCTTTGTGGTTAACCCACTCGAGAGAACGGCGTGGGTGTGACGACCTGGCCTTTGACCTAACCAGTAAGGTGTAGGTCAAAGGTTGCCTCATCAAGTCCATGCAATTGTTTTCATCACCCGTGCTCTTAAGACTGCACCGCCTCCGTGCTCGCTCTGGGGGTCAGGGACCTGAATTCACATTCGGGATATTCCCAAGCTTGCGTCATACCTGAAGCTGCTGTTGTGGTTGGCATCAGCTGCGAGCAAGCGGCTGCGGCAGCAACGACAGATCCTCCCCGGAGCAAAACTCGTGGAGAATTTAAAAGCCAAGCCCCGTGACCAGCAGCCAGTCGGAGAACATTTTTGTTTCTGATTATTTTAGCAGACACGGGCGG